>VWYI01055167.1:0-19064 GCA_013399455.1 Anthoscopus minutus
CATCCATCCATCCATCCATCCATCCACATATGTATGTATACACACACAATCAGAAAGCAGTCTTTTCAGGACATTACCTCTTTGCTACCACCATCCTGAAGTATACATAGGAGAGAGGGGGTTTTCTCAAGACCAGTTCTGTTGAGAGGAACATCTCAAATTCTTCAGAGAAGCATGATATGGTCTGGTAAGCAAAAACCTATTTCCGTTATGTAACCTAAAAAGTGGCTACTAGTCCATCAAAATAAATATTAGGTGCTGCTATTCCTTGTCTTTTAAATAAAGATAGTGTGTACCATCCTAGGGATTTTAAAATTATGGCTTTAAACCAGCTTTTTTCAGCAAACCAAATATTGGATCAGTCATGCTAGAATAAGGAGGGGAGAGCCCGCTGTGAAACCCTGAGGTGTGTCACTTTAAAATAGTGCAGAGCACTCTAGGGCAAATAAAACAAGAGTAAATCAAAAGAGTTCATCTATTGTGGCTACTTATTGTACAGCAACTTCAGTTCAAGCCATGCTGGTAGTTTTTCTAGTGCCTTAAATCAAACAGCAGGTATCTGTGGCCTGAAGTTAAGAAATGCTAAAACATCTGCCAGTTTCCAGACTTGAAACATTGCAGCTGCCTTACCTGAAGGATATTTTACTGTTAGTGTACCAGGAATCTCAGTGCTACTGTCATGTGGCATTTTCACTATGAAATACATCATTGTCATTTCACAAACTGTTAAACAATTCCCTCTCCCAATGATCCAGTTTTAAGTCATTTACAAAATACTTTAATTATCATATTTTTCAAGTTTTTATATTGGACACAAAAATACAGACGCACATGATTCAGTTTTACTTTTTAATAAATTCAAGACTTCTCTTGACAGCTGGCAGAATCAGTGAGTTCAGAAGTCCATTCATCCAAACTGCACTGGCAGTATTTTTGCTGAGATTTGCTTTGGCCTATGAGAAAGACCTACAGATGTAAACATAATGGAATAAAACTAATAAACCCTCAAATATTTTATTTCTGAATGTTAATGGTCTGGTATTCATGAGCAAAAACTATTTAAGACTTCTGTCTTCCCTTCATCATCAGGTACTCCCAATGCCAAACAGAACAAAGGTTTTGATTGGCACTGGACACATGAAAGAGCTGGTACAAATCATGTTTTATATAAATTGCAACTGATTGTTGCATTTCCATAATTTATTGTAGCTCCTACAATTCTCTACTATATTTGCCCAGTTTGCAAATTTTTCTTCCAAAGTTAAAGTCTTGCAGATTTCACATTCTCATCTATCTCCAAGAGCAATATCAATTTGGCAGGCTGCAATGCATATTTCAATGAAAATCTTGGAAGCCACTCTGTTGTAATCAATCAAGATACACTTGAATCTAAGAATATCAGTAATTGTATAGAAGACATAAAGATTACTGTGGGTTGTGTTAGAGTATGTTGTACTTGGTGCATTTTCAGTGAGGCATTAAAGTCTTCAAAAGGTGCCCTGACGATTGTCCTGGGGGGGCAGAATGAGTTGTGAAGATGTAAGAAGCACATTCCATCCTTAGACTGGAATTTCATTAATAAACCTTGGACTCGGTGATCTTGGTGGTGTTTTAGAACCTTTATGATCATGGATGAACAGCAACAAGGATACCAGTCGCTGAAGACTTTACTTTTTCCCAGGGTAAGAAAACTGTGCCAAAAAAAATCCCTAAAAGTGTCTTTTGTGTATGTTCTTAAATGAACTAGGAAGTTTTGGATGTCACTTTACCGTCTCAAATGGCCCTATCATTTTAATATCTAGTCTTGCCTAACAGCCTTTTCCTTAGGAAGTAAAAAAAAGGAAAGAGGGAGCAGGATTTTAAGCATAGTAGTTGTGCTCTCAGGTGCCTCAAATCTTCAATATCACAGTTGCATGTTTATTCTCATTATTTCCACTTGTAAAATACCACAAAAATAAAAAGCAAAGGCATTTAAAAACATCTAAAATATTTCCAGACTGGAAAGATTAACGGAGACTCTCAGTCTGGGAATATCTCTTTTCAAAGACTTCTCAGTTTCCCTGAGAAGCTGGTGGTGAGAACTGTCCAGAACGAGAGACAACAGAAAACACGTTTTGGAAAGTGTGTGGAATGAGGGAAAAATAGAATTATATCATCACACTGTTTTGGGGGGGGGGGGAAGTGCTATTTAGCAGTTTTGAATGTAGGTTGTTCTCGCCCGAGTGGGCCATAAGAAGACTATAGTGGCCTTTTCTCTGAATGCACAGCCTTTGCAGCAGACCGCGGAGAGGCTTCAGCTCGGGAGAGCGGGAAGCAAGCCAAGGAAAGGTCCCGCTGGGCGTGTTCAAACCCATTCCTGGGACTGCACCGCCCCCCGGTGGCCTCCGACACAGTTAAATGATTGACAGACTCGGTTTTTTTTTAAATAAATTTATATATTTACATAAGGTATTGCTGTACAAGGGAGCTTTCATCAGAAAATATCTTTATCACGGGAAAACTGTCAAAACCCTTCTTTTTAAACAATGTCTACAATTCCCAGGGACATTTTACTCCATTTTTATTTTACAACAACCAATGTTTTTCTTGTTCAGGTGCTAAATTGTGATGGACTTCCCTACCTTAATTAATAAACAGATTATTTACAATGACAGT
The DNA here is from genome assembly GCA_013399455.1 of Anthoscopus minutus. Taxonomy (NCBI): domain Eukaryota; kingdom Metazoa; phylum Chordata; class Aves; order Passeriformes; family Paridae; genus Anthoscopus; species Anthoscopus minutus. The sequence goes on from VWYI01055167.1 coordinate 2,656, forward strand.
GCTGCTGAGATGCTGCGAGTTAATGGCATTAATTTAGCCATACAGGTTTATTAAGGAATGCAGGATCTCACACTAGAAGCTTTGCAAACTTTTGTCAAAATACAAGTGATAGCACTGTTATTCTCTTTACTAAGGAATATAATTCACCTAGATCAGAGGTCTGATGTGCTTTTAGAAGTACCATCTGAAAAAAACATTTTCTTATTTTAACATATCTAGGGTGAAAGCAACAAATCACTGATTTCTCCTGGGCTTTCCAATTGAGCAGCAGATTATGGCCATGCATACTTAATACCAGGGCAAGTCCAACTCTGCTTTAGTGGCCCTCTGCCTTTGATATTTGGCTCATTATCTCAGAGCTTATTTTCACCTACTATAAGTGTAAATCAGTCGTGGGGAGGGGGTCTGTCATGCAGTGATTATGTGAAAGTACAGAAATGCAATCAATCTTTAGGGCCATGAAATGCTGAATATTCTGTTTCCTTTGGCACCTCTCTCGGGCTTTAATGACAGAGAAAACCAGTCAAGATTAAAAAGTATAATAAGGAAAATGTCTGTAATCTGGAAAACAAACAGGTATTTTCATTATTTTAGAGAATCCTAGTGTCTTTGAAGCTGTGAAAGGGAAATCTTAATTAAGGATTTGATCACACAAAGCACTTGATCCTGTAATGTTCCTCTGATTTCTGTCAAGAGCAGCTAACACTTCACAGGAACTGTAAATATCTGGTTGAGCCATATATTTAATGTGCAATGCTGAGGTATTTTTTGGGATCTGTGAATTCCTGGGTTGAGTATGTGATGACTAAACAACCAGTATTTGTAATTTCTCCAGGAAGCTCCAGTGAAAAGAGTACTGAAGCTGTGATTCCACAAAAATTGAGGATCATCCCAGTATTATCCTCATGGCCATATCCCTTCCTTCCTGCATATTCTTGTCTTTCCCTTGAGAAAAGCCTGACACTTACCCCAACAATCTGCTGGGATATTCGCATCTTAAGATGCTAGAAAATTATTTTCTTTTGTCTTCGGTTTGTTGGGTTTCATTTTCAGGGTGGGGAGGTGAGTTAAATTTTATCAGGAGGTGCCTTGTTCTTTATGATCCCAGTCAGAAAGGTGCTTAGATTCTATAAAAGACCTGTTTAGATCCCTATTTTTTGGGACAACACTAAAAAAGAAAAGGAAGACAGTAGAATTAACCATAGGACCCTTCAGATGTTGGGAGCCCCAAGGTGAATGGGCCTCTGACCACAGCCCAGCACACCCTGCAGATTCCACGCATGGGAGATTACCCCATTTTGGTCACTGGAACTCTTACAAGATTTTCCCAAATAAGCCAACTCATTTCTACTGTCAAACAGAAAGGATGTCCACCTGAGAACTTGCTGCACTGCTAAATAAAGGTGAGGCTCAGCAGAGAGTGTAATCACCTGTACCAAGCAGGAGCTGCTGATTTTCTCCTGTGGTAAGAAAATCACAAGATTGTAGCTCTTATGGCACAAGCCAGCAGGCAGCACATGCAGCACAGCACACACTGCACTTATATGTCCATATAGTAACAATATTAACCACTTTCACAAATTAAATCTTGAAATCCTTTGTTAAGGAGATGCTAAAGAGAATGCTAAAATCAAACCTCACAATCAACATTTCCCCATGCCCATTTATAGTCTTATCAAATTTAATACCCTAAATTGTGGAGGCATTGGACAAACAGCAAATGTAAAATTTATATTTCTTTTATGTGAAAAGCAAAAAGGGAATTAAAAGCCTTTATGAAGATATTAAAAAGTAACTTGATACAACAGCCCTCTGAATTGGGATTTTATATTGCCTCAAGCGGACAACATGTGAAATGTTGCTGCAAGGCATCATGTGCTACAATTTGAAATGTCAATGTCTAATTAGAGGTGGAGGGAACATTTCCAACACACCTAGTCTTTGATTTTAAAAAGATGATTATTTTTTTTTACATTTTTACTTAGCTAAACCACATCCTCTAAGTTTTTCTACTCTTCTCTTAGTTAAGAAAAGTGATGCATAACTGCGTACATGTCTATAATCAGTACAGAATGTTCTAACTTAAATTATTAAAAATTAAATTTCAAAATAAAATAAAAATTACACCACTATTGAGATAATCAAGTAAGGCAGAGAAAAATAATACTATATTTCTCATAGAACAAGAGAATCATTTCAGCTAGAAGTACCCTGGAAGGTATCTGACCCAAACTCATAAGCAGTCACATAAGATAAATCTCCTAGGTGGCAAAATGCTATCATTCTCACAGTTACAGGTGCCAACAAGATCATTACTGGATCCTAGTGTTATGGAAAATAAGTCTGAAGGGCTCTCTTCAAAACCAGATTATGTTCTAAGAATGACTAAATGTCAGGTAAATACAAAAAAAAATCTGAGAAAAATATATGAAGTCAAGTATATGCAACGCTTCAGTATGAGGTTTGTTTCTCCAGAGAGCAGTATTAAAGTATCCTTCTTTTCAGTCTTCCTCTCAGTCTTTGTATAACTCTTCATAGTTTTGTTTGAAACACATGTAAATATATATCTCAGTTAATTCTGAGAGTTTTCTTGTGAAGTTCATTTAGTTCATAACACAGTTCTGCTGCTCCACTAAAACTGCAAAATCTCAAGATCAGATTTGGACCGAGTCCCCAAACATCTGGCAAAACAGCTAAATAATCTAGGAATCTGGCTTTTGTACCAGCAAACCACGTTCTAGAATGCATTGCATTTTTGCTGTTTACATTAAAAGTCCTCTGAAACTGCTAAGTATAACTAATAGTATTTATTCATATTAGGAGTTATGCCTTAAAACATCTATCAAATACAATAGGGGAAGACTCTGCTTAGGGAATTTTTTTCTCTGTGAACTATTACTATCAGTCTGTGGTGTAGAGCTGTAGTCTGTAAAAATAACTTCGACTGCCAAATTTTTATAGTAGATTAAACTGAGTGAATATAGATCTTTATATGTCACCATGCAGAGCATACTTTTAAGAATTTTTGACTAGTTCTGAAACACTATAGTGTGCTTCCTTCCTGCACCATCTTTTTGGAATTTGCAGTTTCTTCATCTTTGGATATTCCAGTTGATAACTTCCTTATTTCCCTTTAGATGTTTCTTTTTCTCCTTTTTTATTCACTTCCATGTCTTCTTTACTCTGCTGCCAAAATAGATATACACAAAATTCTGTGTAATATTTCTTATTTCTGCATAATTTCTTAGAAACATTTTAAGAAGTAAAATCTCAACATGATACACAAGATAGATGTTCTAATCTCAGTTTTCAAGCTGTAATCTGTTTTTCAGCTGTAAAATGTATAAATGGTTTTTAGGGTATCTCACAAACATTTTGTACCCTGAGTCCTTTCATGGATTCAGACCTCAGCTGGTTATTGTTCATTGCTGAAGCTTCAAAAACAATCCAGCAGAGAAACAGATAGATCAAACTCATATGGTCTCTACTGTGTTTTTGTGGTGCCAAAATCCAAAACCTGCCTTTTTGTAGCACTTAACTTTAGCATAAACATTTTGCTTTCATATAAATATTATTGTAAAAAAAATTAGAAATCACAGGTTAGTTATTCAGGCAAAGGCACATGACTGAAAACAAAACTATTAACTGTTCTTTCAGCTATTCAGCATTGATCAGAGTCTTTCAGGTTTTGAATGAGGAAGTTTTACAAGCACTTTTACATCTTCTAGGTGGGAACAGACTTGTCAATTCTCCTAAAAAGGCTGAATTGTAACCATTTCTATCAGTTACCTGAGTGGTTGTTTTAAATTTAGAGAATGATTTTGCTTGTGGATTTCTTTTCCTCCAAGCTGGTGAATTAGAAGATCCTGAAGTATATTTGCCTGTGGGAAAAACATACACATTGTTTCCTAATTTCAGCCACAATTTAAGGACAGACTCCCTTAGTCTGATATGTGACTTAAATATTACATTAGCTGAAGTTTCAATGAATGCATCAGGTCAGATATCACCTCTAAAACACAAGCTAGTATTAAAGGCAGACTCTCTCTAGAACTTTAAAGATAATTTACAATATGTAGCATTTCAATGAGGCTTATGTGATCTTCCAAATGAGGAAATTCTGCTACAGACATCCTTAGTTTTATCAAAGGCAATGTTCCTGGGCTGAATACCTTCCCAAAGACATCAACAGCTTCTGTTTTATCCCTGCTTGTGAAAGCCTTATATACGAGGCTATATTATGTTTTTGACATTGATTGTGCCTCAGAATATGCTGCCTAATCACAAACCATTTCCTAAAAAATTGATTTAAAATTAATATTATTAATATTCTTATTTTAATCCATCTTAATGCAATTAATTAAAATTATTAACTTTGTAATAATCCTACAATTTTCAGTTTATAAAGCATGTGTAAATATTACCATAGTTTTCTGTCTGTGTCCAAAATCTCCTGTTGGTGTCAGGCTGATTCTTTTGTTTGGAGCCTTTCTGACCATAGGACTCAGGTACTGCTGGAAAGAAAGGCAGCAAAAATGTTAATTATTGTTCTTACAACAAAAATGTTGATTCCCATTTTTTAAAAAATGTTCTATCCTTTTATAACTTGGAAATTAATAAAATGCAGTCTTCACACGAAGAATGTTCTCTTTATAATCCCTATACCACCTTGTTCACATTTAATGCAAGTAAACATTCAAAGAAAAAAGACACAATTATTTGTCCTCAAAACAAAGCACCAGTGTTGGAATTTGTTTCACTTTATTTTAATCAGCTTAAAGTAGGCATTACTCTGTCTGAAGGAGGACCCTGTTATTAGAAATTAAGACAGGGAGGCACCTCAAAATGGAGAATGAACCCAGTTTAAGAGAGATGACTGAAACTGGCGAGATGAAATCACTTTTTTGATTTCTGATTATTTAAATTATTTACCCCTAAATCTGTTGACAAAGTGACAAATGAAAAAAAATTATCCATGGACACAGTAATTGAAAATTCAAATAAAGCCCAAATGATGTACTAAATTGGGTGAGGCCATACATATTAGCAAGATAAAAATAAAGCAAAAGAAATAATCTGAAGCACATTGCCAGAAAGAAAGATGCAAGACTCAGAATCCCACCTGTAGGTTTCTTGTCAAATTAATGACATAGTATGTACCATCAAGAAGACAGTAGAGTAAGATGAAGCAAAGTACCATCCTTTATGAACAGCAGGAAGAATAGATTCAGCCCTCTGTCCAACATAATTTATGTGAAAAAAATAATACTAATGTTAAACACAAAGATTTACACTGCATTTAAATTGATAACAGAAGTGTGAATAAGACCCAAACCCTTCTTTATTCAAGACAAAAAGTAATCCTAAATAATGAAAGTAAATACAAATCCATAAAAATGAAAACTCCAGTGAAATCCCAGTTATGGAAATATATGCTGCAAAGCAAAGTCATTTTTTCAAACTCTATTGGGAAAAAATAAGCTTGAACAAGAAACATTTCTTGAGATACATCTGAAATTCTACTGCAAAAAACCTCTTCTACTACACTATATACTATACTATACTATACTACATTATATTATACTATACTAGTATACTATTCTACTACTTCTATTATAAGTAGTTAGAATAAAATAAGAGCTTAAAGGTGGAGTTTTTAAGGTTTATTAAATATTTGAAAGGAATGAGTCACGTAAGACATGCTGTAAAATTGGGGATCACTATATCTGTGCACATCAGCACTTCATTGCATCCATGAAATCCTGCTGTAAAGACAGCCCAATTAGTGTACATGAATATTCTGTCTGACAAATTGTCAGGCTTTATAAATCTTTACATTTCTGTCTATGGATATGGCTGAAATCTAGTCATGAAAATTATGCTTAATCAAATTGACTCATGCTTGTATTTAAGCATAAATAACTTACTATTCACCTGCAGGGACTCAATTGAATGCAGCACAATATAAAGAGGCATTTTAAGAATTCTGTGTATGCAGGAGCCCACCTGTAGATCCATTGAATTTTGGTTTTTGAGTGACAGTCCGGTAGACAACATAAGCTGATCGCCGAGGTTCTGGAGAATTTAAATGAGTGTATCTTCCAGTTTCTCTCCCATAAGGACTTGAAGAAGCAGTTTCATCATCCTTATTTTGACCCCTTTGTTGATAATTTGGTTTTACTTTGGGGTCTGGAGTATGGATTCCTAAAAGTGAAAATACAACCAAAAAAGGTTGTCCTGTTATTCAAAATTGCACATACTGCAGGCAACTGGAGACTGAACAACATTAAAAAAATATCCTTTGTAGATTGACTAATCCAAGTATGGGCTGTCCATATTTGATACTAAGAACAGAAATTTACTAGATACAAATTTACTAGACAGAGCTAAATCATCTCTCAGTTTAGCAAATAGGAATGAATAAGCTGATGATTTTTTTAAAATACCTTTGCCAGTTACTGCATTAGCTGAATTTCTTCGCTCCTCAGAAATCCTTTTATTTTCCTTTACTTCCTTACAGTGGTGGTTCTTTACCAGTTCAGTGTGGTTTGTTTCTGAGGGATTAAAATAACACATATTGACTTTTTTAGAAAGTACAAGAAACATTCAAAATAGCCAAAAACACTGTGATGTTTTGAAAACATAATTTCCTACTTCATAAATAGGGCCCTTTGGGTAGAACATGGTTTCACATGTTAATTATTGTAAAAGTGTAATTCCCCAGAAGGAAAGCAAAACTGTCTATATTTCCTCTAGCAGAAGAAATCTTGAAGGCCAACTCAAAAATTAAATGCAAAAATCAGATCATCCTTTCTCTACACTGCATAGGTATGAACCTCTGGAACACCCAAGGCTGAGCCCATTGAGACCAATCCATGCACTTCAAAGGACGTCTGGGTGAACTGTGAATGACTTCTGCCTGTGGCATCTGGATACACCCTGGACCTGTGCAGTGCATGAACATAACAAAATACTAAAAATGATGGAGATAAATTTGCAATAGCAATGCAATGGTTGCATAGGGGAAGTAGCATTGTAAAGTAACCACAGAGCTCTTCTCATGGCCCTGCTACTCTTTTGGAAGATGGGGCTTTGTTCTCCCTTTCTTTCTACTAATGTAAAAAATAAGAACTTTTGGTTCCTCTCATTTCAGGCCAAAATGCAGCAGAAATGCTCTATTTCTGCTTCAGTTTATGGGGTAGTTTAAAGACAAAAATCTATCCTTTCTTTCCTTTTTGTTCTGAAACTGCAAAGAAATAACTGGATATCAATCTACTCATTACAACATTTTCTATATTGACAAATACAGAATTTTCTGGAACTTTCCTGTGAAAAAGATGAAACTTATCATTAAGGCACTTTGGTGTAGGTATTTTATTTGCTGTATGTGACTAATTTTTGATAAACACACTTTATCACAAGTGTTATGCTCTTTCTTTATTTTTACTGGTTTTATTGAGTTCTCTGTTCTAGGAGATATTACCTACAATCAAATCTGTTTTACTTGTGTGAAGTGGAAAGTAAACACAGTCCCCATGATCTAATGTGAGCATCAAAGATTTTAGTAACTCAGGGACTCATAACTGAATCTATCAGAGGATGCAAACTGGCTGAAAGAAGCAGAATTAAACCATTACATACAACAACTAATGTCATTTTGCAGTGAAAGAAATCACACTGTTAATGGAAATTTCACTTCAGATTGGTTTTACACAAAATATATAATGTTCACCACACTTGCAGAGGAACAAAAGTAATCTAATCTAAAAATTTGCAAATATATAATAATGAAGTACCTTTCACATTGGAATACTTTGATGTAATTGGTTCTTTTTCCCGAGGCAGTGCCTCAAATCTGTTCCCATCAACAAATGTGTTCCTCTGCATCACAGAACCACCACCTCCTGCAGGAAAGGAGTCTCACAAAGTTATCTGTACTTGAGAGCACCCTGAGAAAGGTGAACAATGCAATGAGTCTGCTTTTTAAATGGCAAGTTTTTAACTGGAGTAGAAAAACACAAGGAACACAAAGAAACCAAAATGATTTAATAAGGCCCACAAAAATTAGAGAAAATAGTCTGTTAAACAGAGCTGTTAAATAGTCTGTTAAAGGCTTTAAATACATATGATTGTGAACAGAGATTCAATTATTTAATTGTGGCTCAGTGGTAACTGTTTACACAGATATAAAGAATATATAAAAAGAAAGATACTTTTGTACATAAAGGTCACAGGATAAGATGTAGAATGTAAAATACATTCCTACTGTGCAATACCTCTGGAGCTAGAAGACACACACAGTTTGCTCCAAGCTAGAGCAAGCAGCCCTTGCATAGCATTGCCCCATTTTGCATTGATAAACTAAGGGGGAAGAAAAAATACTACAGTTATTACTATTTTTATAATTAATAAATATTTATGAAAAAAAGGATTGAATACCACTAAGTATTAAGCAAATTCAGGAGAATGGGACATCCTTCAACTTTAATGACATGATTCAATACAGAACTCAATTGGTCAAAAGAGTGTATCTTCATTATGGTCAACTAAGCTTATACAGAGAGATCAGATCCTGTTACACAAGTTGCAGGATTGCGGCTTTGTTATTTTTCTGTAGGATAACTGAAAAATACAAAACTTATTCACCGTAGCTACAGATAGTCTCACAAAAGTAACAGTTTTTGAAAGCACTTTCACTTCAGACCATCACAGAATATTCTGAGTTGGAAGGGACTCACAATGATCAAGTCCAGCCCTTAAATGAATGGCCCATACAGGGATCAAAACCATGTCCTTGGAGTAGCACCAGGCTCTAAGCAATTTGTCTGCAGCTTGACACTTGCTTTTTCATAACTCCACAGAACCCTTTCTTTCTCAAAATCAACTGTAACTGTAACTGATTTTTTCCAGTGCAATCCTAAAATAAGCATAATATATAATCATGAACAATGAGTTTTATTGTTATAATTAATGGCTCAGCATTAGAAAGAGTGTCTAGAACACAGAACATATAAGAACTCAAATCAAAATGAGGAAGTTTAATGCAAGCATATTTAGTTATTTCATTTGCCACTTGACATTCAGCAGTGAGAAGCTGGTGCTACAGTGTAATACCTCCATTGTCAAATGATTTCTGATCTGTTCTGGGAATACTCTCAATTGACATCCGCCTTTCTGAACTCTCTTTTTCTTTTCTTGTATTATTAAATCTTGTAGGAATTGTGTTACCATCACCTGGAAAAGCAAGAGAAAGAATGTTTAGCTATGTGTAAGCACAGGTAACAGTACTGACATTCTCTTCCTTCCACTCTTATGAGCCATTGATTAGTGCAATTCCTCTTAACCTCTCATTTCATAACCTTCTTTCTCTTTTATTATTTGAGTCCTGTTAGGGTCACTGATGTCTTTCATGCTCTGCAAGAAAATATCATAATTCATAGACTAAAGAAGACTATGGCTCCATAGTAAAGACCCAGGTATAAATTATCTGCTTATTCATGAGCTTCTCACTACCTATGAATTATATTTATTAATTCTATCTAATTGAATTTATGGCGTTTTCAGGATGCATATCATCATAGTACCTGAAGCCAGCCTCAGAGAACTCAACTGAAAAACTGTTTTGGGAAAATATATCTATATTTTTCTCTTAATATATCCTATGATAAATAAAGGTAGTTTTTAAAAGGTATGTTCACACATTTGCCACTGAGTCTCTCATCTACAGACTAAATATAGCTATGTATTTGTCAGAAATAACTTATCAAAACTATATTAATAATAAACATTTTAAATTTAGAAATTAGAATAATAAATGAAAAACCACAAGAATTTGGGTAAATGTTTACAAATTTATATTCCTTTGACCTTAATTATGTTGGATAGTCCCCAGAATTCAAAACAAAATGTAACTCTTTTGTTCTTCCCTTTTACAAAACACTTGAAGGAGGCATTTAATCCAAATTTAGTTATAGAATAGTTTGACTTAACACTACTTTTTGACATTAAGACACCCAAGATAGCTAAGATAGGTTAAGATTAGACTACATAAATCTTTATCGGGAAATTATGTGAAATACCTATGTTGTGTATGTCAGGAAAATACAGATTGTTAATAGCCCATATCTGCCTTTTCCATCCATAATTGATGCAGGACATCACCATGAGTGTGACTATATATATGGCAAAAAATATTGGTTTTGTAATTTGTTGACATACACAAATATGTTTTTTGTAATATTTTATTTTCACTAAATTTAAAAAGTGGGAAGGAAGTGCAAACTATGTAATAGTTTCTCCCTGTTATAGCAATTTTAGAGATAGTAAATACAGTCCAAAGAAATCAAATACTTGCCTTTCTGCAAGTTTTGTTCAGTAGTTTCCAAGGGTAATAACTCATCTTGCCACGGTGAAGACACAATTTTTGTTGATTGGTGTTTGTAAGGGTTCTGAATCCCATAATACTCTCCTACACATGCCCCGAGAGGGGAAAAAAAAAAGGCCTAAAGTTTACTGTATTGGAAGCATTGCTTTTAAGAAAAGAATGATTAATTTCATATTTACCAGATTTATAGCATATATCCCTTATTGCTCTTTCCTCTTCAATATCTAAAACAGTCTTAGGCATCCAGTTAGAAACATCTGCAGGAAATATTTGTAAAAGGTTACAAGATAACTACATAAAGACATTCAATTATTCTTAATAATAAAATATGATAATGACTTCAATTTTTGTCATTTTTTTGGTTTTGACTGCAACCTGTGCTTTTGGACTGAAAAATTATTATTTAATATTAGGTATTTTCAAGTGCAATGGGATTGCAGTTAAAACACATTTTAATAAGCAAATCTTTGTTAATCCAAAGGGATTCAAAAATATCTCCAATATTCATTTTCAAAATAATCTTTCATTTATACCCACCAGAGAATGCTCATCACAAAACCACTGCTCAAAGTCACCATCCTGTAATGCCTGTTGGCAGAGCTGGTGAAGTGAGTGCTCCGAATCTCTCTGGTAAGGTTATGAAGATCAGCAAAGCCCTACTTTCTATATTGTTTAAGTGGCATACTCAGGCTGAAGCCAAGTTAGGAAGCACTAACAGGCTGGTCTACAGGCAACCTGATAAGCAGTGGGAAAGGGAAAAGTGGGTTGGGGCATCACAGTAATTTGCTGAATGCATGCCTGAAAGGAGATCATTCACTTGTCACTCTCCAGGAATGTGTCATTTGTTCCATCCCTATGAATCTCTTATCTCTAAATGATATATAGTCAATGGTTTAACTGTATTAACATATTTGTATATATATATGTAAATATATATTTATAAACAGCTCAACTAGTGGAGCGTTTTGCATCAATTTTTTTTGCTAGATTTAAGAAAAACTTTCTCTAAAAAAAAAGACTGCCTACAAAGTCTGGTAAATCAGCTGAAAAAATTACTTAAGTTGAAGCCACACATTATCTTTTGTAAAAACCTTGTGACTACACTGTCACTAATAAGTACATACACCCCTTGCTCAAATATTTGTTTGCCAGAAACAAAGTACCTCCTAAATTTTCTATTTCATTCCAAAATTTTGAAGAGTTTTTGATGGCCATTTGAATTGGATCACAGGCGTTAGAAAATACCACCTTGCTCACATCTGGTAACTACCAGTTCCAACATTTTAAAGATTAGCTGAAAACTATTTCAAAACACTTTTCAACAACCCTTTTCTAAAAATGTAATGGCTATTATAAAAAATCAGTTGTGAAGTACGTTGCAAGAGCTGACAAAACCCATTCAGCTTGCTTATAAAATAAAAAAACTGTTTACAGTTGTCTTCCTCATCATCATCCTCTTCATCCTCCTCTTCATCATCCTCTTCATCACTGAGGTTTATAATCAGTGGAGGGTGAATTGGTACTAAAACATTCTCTTGATTTCTGAGTGAGTCCTGACGATGGGCTGGATGCAGAATGCCTCCTTGGACGTCCTGTTTCAGTGGGACATCTGCAGACAAGAACGTTAGATTTGTTACAAGGAAACTAAAGTTTCACATCAAGGTTGAGACAAGCAGGCATACTTCTGAAAACATTATCAGGATTTGACATTATCTTGTGCAGAGGTTGGAGAGAGAGCACCTTCCAACCCCAGAAAGTATAAAAAATATGGGTGCCAGCTCCTCTGAATGGACACAGGCACTGCTGAATACAGACCTCTGAAAAGAGGAACATTTTCATCACTGCTCTATTTTTAAAAGTTGCAAACATGCTGTCCCAGTCCCTAGGGCATCCATTTTGAAAAATTTAGCAATGCTAAGCACAGGATTGCTCATTTTAAATGTGAAGACTTTTTTTGATATCGAACTAAATCTCAACTCTCATTACTACGTCCAAAATGTAGATTTTGCCAGGGAATGTGAAGTTCACAAAAATACACTTAATCAGAAAAAAAGTTATTTTACTGAGGAATTTATCTCCGTACATAATATTTTCAGCAAAATGGCTTTAGTACTGGGATAACACTTTCCAACAGCCAGGAAATACAATGGACTAAAAAGAAAAATGATGAAAGATGGTGAGTCTATGAGTATTGTTCAAGCTGATTGATTTGCAACCATTCTATTTTGTGCCTTGTTTTAAAAATATTGGAGTTTGATATATTTTGCAGTCTAAAAGAAATTGTGGGAATTTTTCTATTATTCTAGTTGTTTTTATTCTTGTGCATCTCTTGCTTGCCTATAAGCAGCATGTATGTCATGTTAAACCTTTTCTCATAACATGATGGCAAATCAGATTTGTTGTATCTCATGTAAGAGATGTGTAAGATACAACACTAAATTGATGGAGCCTTCTTCACTGTTCAGAACAGGCTATTTTTGGCTCCAGGTAGAAAGAGCCAAATCAAACTTAAATTAGTTTAACAAGATTTTTAAGTATAAGAACAAAAAGAAAAAAAAAGCAAGTTTAGTATTTGCAATGCCATTGTGGTGCACATAGGCTTTGAATTTGTACATATTTCAGTAAAAAGTAAAAAGTAAAGTCTGTTTTCTAGCTGTGATTGTCAGACATCGCTCTTACACAGGATACCCTTGCCCACAATGTCCTTAGGGCAGAGTCTCTGACTTGCAGCACAGCCAAAATCATGTGCTGTGTAAGTGGGAGCTGTGCTGAAGGCAGTTTGGGGACTCAAAACCAGCACTGCAGGTGCTCCTTGATCCTGTGTGCTGAGTTAGGCTCCACATGCCCAGATATGACAGGCTATATTTTCCTTGAGAAATTTCAAGAACACCAGGTTTCATGGTGACTTGCTCTCCTTGCTCCTGCTTCTCACATCTGTCTTTGTTCTTTGCCCTGGACTCTTATCCTGTTTCGAGGTTCCAGCTGTCTACCAGGATTTCTGGTAGTCAAGATCTCCTCTCAGAAATGGATGAGGGAAGAAACCAAACTTGTAGTGGTTTTCCACAAATAAGAGTGCTGCCTTAAACACTATTACTGTACTTCAGCAACAGGCAATCAATGTTAAAGCCTGAAATTTTTATTCAAAACAACAAACTGGAAATATATCTGCACTAACAGCTCTGGAATCTGATGTTATTTCTACAAGGGACATCTCATCCATACATGTTGTGCTCTATCAACAGGTATTGGTGTCCCTACCAACCTCCTCCTCCTCCCACCACACACACTACGTTTGGTTTCGCTCAAATTATTACCTGCATACTAAGCATTTGAACTGCTAGAGACATTTAATCTATTAGAAATTTAAGTTTAGCAACATTTTTATTCTATGGATCTCAGCAACCTAAATGTGACTTCATTTTTCATATCACTACTACGTATGTAGATTCATAATATGATAGCTAAAATAATTCATGTGGCAATCTTATTCAAACTCCTGTCTTTCCTGTAAATTTGCTGGAACAGCAGATCATACCTGATTGATTTGCCACGGTGCATTTCTTGACTTTACTATATGTTACACAAGCACTGGAAGGACATTTTTTTTATTTCTTTAATAAATTGTTGAGAAAATATTTTTACTCACTGTTACTAGGTGGCAAATAAAGTCCATTTATATTACGGGGTTTTCTGTGAAAGAAGTCACAGCTTATCCTCCTACAGCCTACGGGCTCTGTCTCCCAGAAACAGGAGAACTTGCTGTAGTTTTGCTGCAGGAGAAAACAGTTTTCAGGTGTTGTAAATATTACAATCAAAATAGAATAAATGGATTAGTACATGCTGTGTGAACATAGGATTGAATATATGACAGCTCACACTGCTGTAAACATATGACCAAGATTTTGTGGGACCACATTCTTACAGTTTACAACACTTCAAATTATCTTTTATAACTTTTATCATAAGCTCTAAAGCTACTGAGTTAAGTCAATGGTGTTTGGTGGTGTAAAATTGCTTCTAGACAGAACAGGGGTAAGACAGTCTACTTATTTTACTGCAGACTTTTCATGAGCTGCTGGGAAGAAAAAAGGAATCTGTTTACATCATTTAATTGACATGGGACTGGGTTTACTTTTCTATACAATGGAAAAATCAGACCAATCTCCAATGAAATGTGCTGTACAAGTGCAAATCTTGCACTAGTACTGCCTTACTACTAAAGGACATCAATCTATGAGAAAAACTTGGAGTAAGAAACAAAACCCAGAAAGATTCCCAGCAAAAACTGAAAAAAAAATTGGGACTTGATGTTAGCACTGCTGCTATTACACTTCTTGCACCATCTTTCAGCTTCAGCTGTTTTTAAGATGAAAAACAAAAGCCTAATGGGAATAACAGACTGTCTACATGGATTTGTTTAATTATTGTCTCTTTACTCATACTTTACTTTACTACTTTACTGCTGCTGTCCCTCTGTTGATTAATGTGGCACCAGCTAAAATGTCTGCGCAATATTTCAGAGATAGTACTTTCACAAGTCACTTCTGTTAGCCATAGATAAAATTATTGTTCTGCATCTCTGTCTTATCAGAGCTTGAAGTTTTTAGTGGTATCTCTGATGATGCAATTCACTTATCCTTATAACCTGAGGTATCTTTCTCAAACATATGGTAAACTTGTCTAAAAAGGCAAGTGCTCATGAGCTTTACCCTGAATACATAAACTCAGGTTTACATCCTGGATGTGAATGGAATCCCACCTGAGAACTGTAAATGCCAGGTTGGGGGTTATTTCTGAGTGAGATTCTGAGTAATTTTTTAAATGAAAACAAGGCCAAACTTGAAAATACTGGAACATCTGGAAGCAGGTTTCTCCCAGTTCCATACATTAACAACTATGTCTAAGAGCAGCATCTCTAAAAACCTTTGGATGGTAGTCAGTACAATTGTGCCACCCCCTGAGACACAAAGTCCATCTCCCAGGCATTAACACCTAACTCCCTGACCCTTAAAAATGGATGGAGTAACCAAGACCCCTAAATCCATCCCTGGATTTTTACCAGGTGGAATGTAAGTACTTATTTGAATTAAAGCTATTAGCAGTCAGTCAAACCATCTTATCCCGAAAGCAGTTTTCTTCCAAATACCAAGCCTTCAGAGGACATAAAACTTAGTGGATAGTGTAGCTAAAAGCAGAAATAGTTGAATGAAGCATGTAGTACCTTCTCCATGTGGTTGAACTGTTGAACTGAACTGAGAGCAGTTGTTAGCCAGGATGGAATGTTACATTTTAACAGTTGCCAACTGCTCCTCCAGCTTGGGACATCAGCATGATGCTGCTACACGACCTGTCCAGGCTGAACATCTTCCTTCCTCTCTATTGCATCCAAGTAAAATACAGTATATCAGACTGTTTCAAAGACTTGCCCATTCTAGTGCTTTTTTAATGTGAAATGGATCAAATTAATTTAGTGATGCTTTAATAACACCCAACTTCTCGCTGATGCAACTGTGGTCTTAAAAACAAATCTTTGATATCACAAAGATACTACAGCCTGCTGAGCAACAAGAGTCAGAGGGAGGAGTGAGAATATGTGTGAGAGGAAGAACCCTCGGACACTAAGGTCTGGGAAGAAGACGGGGGAGAAGGTGATCCAGACGCCAGGGCAGAAAGTGTCTCCTGCATCCCGTGGTGAAGCCATGGTGAGGCAGCTGTGTCCCTGCAACCCACGAAGATCCACGGTGCAGCAGAGATGGACCTGCAGCCTGTGGAGGGCCCCACGCCAGGGCAGGTGCGTGCACCCGAAGGAAGCTGTGACCCCATGAGAAGCCGCGCTGCAGCAGGCTCCTAGCAGGACCTATAAACCCAGGAGTCTATACGAGTCTACTCTCGCAGGAGCCGGCGCCGGGCAAGGCGCAGCTGCCCCCGGTCGGGCCGGGCCGGCCAAGCGGAGCCGGGGCGTCGCAGGGCCTGATGTCGGGCGGGAGGCGGCCCCGCCCCGCGCAGCAGCAGCAGCAGCAGCAGC
>VWYI01055256.1:0-42010 GCA_013399455.1 Anthoscopus minutus
CTGAATTCAATGATCCTTGTGGATCATTGAACTCAGAATATTCTGTGAAAATAAAAATAAAAATTTTTTTAAAAAATTTAAAAAATTGTTATCTTTGTAATGCTTTGTACCTGTTATGACTTGGATAGACTGCATGGCAACCACCATAGGAGGCAGGAGGTGAATTGGTATCGAGCCCTCACTGCTCAGTGAGCACCCCCAGGATTTTTCCTGGCACGGTTGAAACTGAGATCTGAAAGGAGCAGTGGAAAACCACAATATGGCTGTGTAATTAAAGATTTTCGTTGTAATCCATTTGCACAGGAGGATAGAGTTAATAATTCCTTGGCAAATATTTTTACAAATCTAAACAGCTTTTTGGCTCTCATGATCCAATTACTAGGTGCAATCAAATGTCCTAATTTAGAATGAATTTTTTTTATTGTACTTTGGTCCAAAAATGGGATTTTGAACAAGACTTCCATGACATTTGCAAACAATTGGAATAGGAAGGAAAACAAATATTTGTCTTCATCAAAATATTTCTAGTGAAAAACAGAGAAGTGGGGTTTTTCTCAGAAAGAATTCTTTGGAGATGCAAGCTGAGATTTTGGAAACCTGGCTTTAAAGGGCCATGCCTTTACATGGTAGAAAGAAGGCAATCTCATATGTAAAAATTAAATAATGAGGGAAAAAAACGTGGCTCACTACATGCAGTCCATTGTTGTGAAAGAATAATCTTAGTATTTCTAAGGAAATGCATGTTTTACAATTAAAATATACTTAATATCATGATTTAGGAGCATATCAGCTTGTAATAAGCAGAAAAGAGGAGGGAATGATCTGTCTTCTCATTGTTAGGAAGCCTTTCTTTCTGTAAGTGAGAAGGGTGAGAAATTCTGGGGTGACTGCAGAGGACGGGTCATGTTTAGTATCCCATCCTGCTGCAGGCACCAGAGATTAGCTGACCCCCAAGGTCATATCTGATATTCTCAATAGACTGGAGAAAGATGCCCTGGCTGTATTAAATACTGTTAGTTATTGATATCTTCAGTTTTCAGGAACTTGGCATTCAAATAAAACAAACTGGCTGATGAGAATCAAGAGTGAAACAATATTGTGCAAAATATCATTTTCCAATTACTAAAACACATCTTTTTATGCATGAAACCCTTCCCTGGGGTGGTGGTCAAGGAAGCAACTGTATGATAGCCTCTTTTTATCAAACAGCTTGCTTTCTAGCATGGTCAATTTTCCATAGCAATCCATCACGCTGAAGCACTGCTCCTCTGAGCCCCACACCACCATGGATAACTATGGCAGCAGGGAACCCAGTATGTAATTACTAAAATGACATCCTCCTCCAAATTACATGAGCTGGTCACAAAGCAAGGTCAAAGAAAATTAGTCATGTTCTTGCTGCCACATTAAAAAGAACTCCAACGTCAGATACATTTTGCATTCTAAATCTTTAGCTCTGCATCTCCCTCTCAATCTTTTTTTTTAGTCTTCCAAATTAAAGTAATATTTTAACTATAGCACTTTGAAATCAGGAGTTTATTTGTTGCCTTTGAAAATATTAATGTACTTAAACCAGGAAAACACTAAGAGGTAGAAAATCTGTTTGTTCCTGTACACACAAAAAGCACATTAAAGCCTTTCACACAACTAACTAGATTTATTGTTGTTCTGTGGTTGTTTTTTTTTCTGGATAACAAAGAAAAAAGCAATCTAATAAGGGAGTCAAACAAGATGTTCTTTATGAAGAGAAGATGATAATGAGTACTTGAAGACTTCTGTTTTCTTTTTTTATATTGATATGAAACAGCAGGTGATTTCCTTTAACTGTGAAGAGTACAGTAAATTAATATTGCCAAAAGGAATCGAGGAAGACACATTCCACTACTAATAAAATATTTATAAACATGTGAGTTTTTTGTCACATTAAATATTCTTCATATTTGGTACCCTAGAAGAAAAGCTGAGTGCACAGCTTTTAATCCAGCTAGCATCTAGTAATGAAAATCTCATTTCAAGGGACGAAAACAGTTTGGAGTAGAGGCAATTTTTAAAAGTTGTGTATCATTCTTCTGTTTTTATGCAGAGAATAGGCCTGCTTGTTTAGGTGTGTGACTGCATATGAACACACCAGTTATAGAGACAAGAGTACTTGTAGCTGTGCACAAAAAACCTCAACCTATTAGGAAAAAAAGGGTTTAAGCTTTAAAGGCAAAAGAATTCTTCACAATTTTATGGTAGTTTCCTTGTGTAAAGTGTGGCCTCGATCCTTATGCACTGTCTGCTTTCCAAACCTATAGTGAATTTGTAACAAATATCTGCAGCCAGCTCCAAACACAAAGGCGGAAGAGTTTCTCTTTATCACTGATATTTTCATTATTTCCTGGAAGAACATTTCTCACCCCTTTACAGGGACACCCCTTCCAAAAATCACATCAGAAGGCCTTGTGTGTGATGTTCAGAGAAGGAGGAACTTGCAAACTGCAACCATCTGTAAAACATTTGGTTTGGGTGATATACTATTCTCCCAAAGTGACAGATTTGGTTTTGCAGTCCAGGTGATTCTCAGTGTGATAGTCAGTTGCCTTAACCATAAAATCCTTGTCCTTTCTCATCCTTTACCCTCCTGCCCCACTGACTGACAGCTTCCCATTAGCGTTGGCCATCCCTCTCATCCAGTGGAGTGCTGGTAGACATGGGTGTTCCAGTATCTGCAGCAAAACCTCAGAGTTCTGCACAAGAACAATATGCTGAAGTGAGTTATTTCTCTCTGCTCAGCCTGGATGTATTCCCTGAGCATAATCCAGCCTGTGAGCTAAGGGAGGCAATGTTACTGAAGTAAAGAAAAACACTGAACCCTTTAGGCTAAAAATAAACAAAAAAATCTAATAAAGTGATGGGTGTGGGGGGGAAATATTCCAAGTTATTAAAGTGTATTTAGCTGATAGATTTATGAAAATGGGATTTTCAATAGAAAATGTCTGCTCATCCTCAGCAGCAGGGCCATTTTGGCCTATACATCACTTTTCTAGTCAAGGTGCAGTTGAGGTGGAGATATCCCTCTATCCCTCTGAGAGGCTGCCCCCTAGAATGGATGTAGCCATGCCTAGATACACAAAATTAGGCTATGGCAGTGTCTCATAACCTCTTGCCCATCAATCATGGGAATTACACTAGCATCACATCCTCTGGAGAGCTGCAAATGACTACAGTGATAAAAAGAAAGTAACTGTTGAGAAAAGGTGCTTTCTCCCCAGACTGAGCTGGGCTTTGAGCAGGAGAGCTTCCCTCTCTCTTTTCAGGGATCAAAGAGGACCTGCCTACTTTGTAATCTACAGCATCTGCCGCCTTGGAGAACGCAGACACACATTGCTTTGTGATTCACAAAACACACAAAACCCAACCTTGATTGCTTTTCTCTCTTTCTCTTTCTGTGGTGTTAAGCTCAGAAGACTGTCCCACAGGGAACCTGGTTTGATTCTTGGGTACAGCTTGCATGTGGCATCTGGGACAAGTATGCTTTCAAAGCCTAGCTTTTGCAGCACAAGCACAGTATAGTGAATAACCTACCAAGAGTCCTGTTTATTGAACTGGGATGTTTTTCTTTGCATGGAAGATAGAAAAGGATTTTCAGAGTGTAATGAAACATCTGAAAACTGGAAAAAACCACATCTGTTTAAAGAAGACCTTTTCCTACTAGTGCCTGAGCCATGAGGATTGACAAGTTTGAAATTCCTACTCAGGAAATATAATTTCTCTTGTCGTACATTCCCTATCTGTACATCTTAGATGTTTGGTTTTGTGACACATGAGTTATTTTCATGCTCAATAATTTTTAAGAGATTTGTTCAAGATTATGTAATAAATAATTGATTTGTCCCTGATACTGTATTTTTAATCTAGCTGTGTTTGGAGCACGCTGAATACACATTTTGAAAAAGCAGCATTCATTTTAACCTACTGCTGAAAGCAGAATGAATCTCAGATTTTTGTGAACTGCATTTTCACTATCTTCAGGAGAACAAAGTGTTACATTCCAATAATGACCAGTCTCCTATAAGGCATTTTAGATGAAAAAGCCAAGGACATAGAAAGCAGTATTTCATCCCAAAGACTGGGAATGATACAACCAGTCACTCCCCACTGACTACAGACCTTTTATATTTCTGTTCCGCTCTTTTAGGCTTGGCTTTCACTTATTATCGGGGAATACTCCACAGATCCTTTACTGGTAACCAGAGAGGGAATGAGACTTTATTGATGATACCCTTTCAAAAAAACTGTGAGGAGAAAGAAGAAAAAGCCTGGTATTTTTTTTTATTAACTTTCGCCTGCTTCTTAAAAATATAAATATTTCTCTGTTTCAGACAGGGAAAGCAAAGTGGACCTGGTGGTATACTGTATGGAAATCCTATCGGACTTCACATAATACTAAAGCTATAAACCTATCATTGTTTTAATAAACTACTAAAGCAGTTAATCTTTTAACCAGAAAAAATGGTTCTCTGAGCTGAAAGACTGGAAGGGAGTAGGCAAAGACCCTATGACCCATTAACTCCCTCATCTTTAATTATTTAGTATGCCATAGTATTTATGTGAAGTTTAGAAAATTTAGGTGTCTATATGTCAGAGGACTTGTGAGCTATGGCAGTGTGTTGAGGGCTCAAGCACAGGACACAGCTCTCATGTGCCTTTGGTCTTGGCTTTCAGCTCTACTTTGCTGCATCCTTCTTCCAGAAGTACTTCCCTTTCCTGCTAGTATGGAATGCAAAGGTAATTCAGGTTGCTGTGGAAACCTTAATTTTGCCTTCAGTGGATGGTTTGCTGGTTATGATTTCCATCTTTAAAATTGCATTAATTTTTCAAAGTGTACTTATTTACATAAAGATATTTCTTTTGCAATGTTTGAACAGTTCAGCAGACATTGTAGGAATCTAATTCTGAGTAAGTGTTGCTTACTTTTGGGGATAACAATTAAAGACAAACTACATAAGGTGACCTCTATTACTCTTGATTGTTTGAAGGGCTAAGTGCTGGTCTCTCAATATATTTTCATAATTTGGTGGACAGCCATAGATTTTCCTTCAGGTTGATGCCATCCCTTAGGGAGGCACTCATTGTTTTTGGAAAGTATGACTCAGCCTGTTGGGGTGCCAGCAATGAAAATCTAGAGAATTTTGCCTGTCATCATCATTTATATTTGTTACAGTTTTAAGAAACTGTTCTGAAAATCAGTCAGGTCTATAGCTCTCAATGCTCCAGTGAAATATAGTTTCAGGAGATGCAAAACTGTGGCTTTTGGTAATTTCTCAATGTAATGCTTTATATGGTAGCATCATGACCCATGTCCAAGTCATTGAGAGTCACAGAAAAAAAATTACTGCGGCATTTTGTAAATGCAAAGATTACACCTGAAGAGACATGAAGTTCTGATTTATATTCAAAGGGCAACTAGTAAAAATTGTAATTCTTTTAGATCCCATGGCTATTTTTTATGAAAACTGGATTTTATCTCTTCAGTTTAGAGAGGAAAGAAACAAAAACACAGTATCCATAAGAATAAGACTGACTTCTTAAATATCAGCAGTTTGTAATTTATAGGATGTTCCATGCATATCTCCAATACCACTCATCTAGGTGGTACCCACCCATAAATAGTACCCACCTTCCTTAGAAACAGAAAAAAACAGGAATCAGAAAAATTGTGTAGTGAAAATATCGTGGCTGCAGGGAAATGCAAAATACAAGTAAGATGTGTGAGATAAACAGCTGAGTCACTAAGCTGTTTTCAAGGTTAATTCTGTGTGGACGCTCAGTCCTGTTCAGTGCACGATTGGAGGGCATGAGGCATGTCAGCACAAAGTGGCTTTGCAAGCCTCTGCCATAGGTTTGACTGAACACACTGGTCTGGAAGGCCATGTCACTGTCAGACATATATTCACTGGAGGTGTGCAAAAAGTGAATCTCTCTTCCAATGCACCAAGCTGAGAATGCTCACTGCTATCACTTGACAGTGTTTTTCTGGTAGGGAATGTCCTGCAGCGTTGGATATTTCTGTAATCCATCCATCTGCATATCTGGGATCATGCCTCATTTGTGTGCCTTCCCCAGCTTTATGTGCATTCTCCCAGCTTGCCTTTGGAAACCTAGGAGCAGGCTGTGCACATCCTTAGGGAATACATGAGTGCACGATCTCTCTTTGCTGTATTTCTAATGCTCCCTATCTGTTCTCATGCTAACCTAGTTTGAATCAAATACTGCATGTCAACACAAAACCAATGACTTCTATGCCAAAAATCCATAAGGACAACTTATAATCTCTAAATTCACTTCTGGACTATAGACTATGCCGTGAAAATCAGAGGGGTTATATGAAGTTTATTGAGTTAAGGGCTCAAAATCCCTAATAATGTCCACAGACTGGTGTTGATCTTAAGAGAAGTGGCATATGAGCTTTATTATCTTTTGCATAACAACAGCCCTCTGCCACAGTGTGATCTTTCAGTCTTACCTTCTTCTTTGTCATCACGGGTTTATGAAATTGCCACGGACATTCTTCCCCCGAATCATATCATGAGCCACCAGATGAAAGATTATTGGAGGAAAGATGATTAGGAAAGAAGGATCTTGAATAGTTTATATGAGCCATGGACATCACTAATAGGATTTATTTATATTGAAAATAAATTGTGTTTACTTTCTGGCATCTTAGTAAAACAGACTCAAAATGATTATGCTGTTTGGGTTTAGATAAGCAGGTAACATTTTTTAAAAGCACAGTGGTGTAATGGGTCCTACAGTTAATTTCCCTGTGAATGATCAAAAGCCTGAACAAATTAAATCCTATTTTCTGAAGGACTAAAATGTACTTGAATTTCAGAGAATTTTATTGAACTTGGTGTACATTCTTTTTCCTCAACTCTGTAAGCACAGTATTTGACTAAAAAAATAACTGAATTGTTGAATCAATGGAGATCTGATCTAAGAAAATACTCTTGCTCATGGTCTTGGATTCACTAGTTCATGTCCACTTAGATGCAAGAAGTGATTGATTTAGAATTCATAATTAAGGAAATGTTTTATAATCTTAGGGTAGACCTGTCTGGTGGGACAGACTGCACTCCTCTGATAACTGGTACCTATGACTTTAATTGGCATTGCCAGAATATGCAGCTTGAATTGTCTTGTAGGTTTCCAAATCTCCATGTGATTAATTTAATGCCCTTGACTGAGGCACGTGAGGGTAGGTGACCTCACTGTCAGCATCCACAGATCACTACAGCATTGGTTTGATTTTGGGGTTTTTAGAAAAACTGTAGAAAATTGAAAGGATAGCTGCAAGAACGGTGGCAATGTGGCACAGAGTCCTTTTCAGCCCTATGCATAAAACGTACAAGGGTGGATGTGTGAGGTGGAAAGATTTCTGAATAGCATTGTGGCATGCCAAACCTGTGCCCACATAGCATAGCTAGTAATGGATGGTGATTTTTAAAAGGTTTTCAGAGCCTGACATAGACTAAGACTGTATTTGCTCTTTAAATATTGAAGGGTCCAGAGCTAGGGATTTGCTGTGGTTAAATTGTGTTATTTTCTTGAATTGCATTAAATTCAGGAAACTAAATGAGGCTTTCTCAACAATACACCAATATGAGAATTAATTGTGTAATTTTTTTATAATTGCTTTGCTTATGTGAGAAGAATGTTTAATTCAAATTATATATTCTTGAGAGAATCCCATGAGGCAGCTCCTGGCAAGGACCTCCACTGAAGACAGTCAATATGCACAATATCACAGGAAATCAGAAAAATCTGGTCAATCACTGTGGTTCTTCAAGCGAGATTTAATAATTTTTAAAAATAAATAACTAGCATCTTTAGACAGGAAAAGCAGGGGAAATGGAGTCTTCTCACATAAGGTGGCAAAGACATTAAATAGAAGGAATTGCGTCAAAGTGGGGAAAAATAATTGTCAAAGCTAAGACAGAAAATAACATCATTTTTGACAAAATTAACAACAGCTAATTATTAACACATAGGCTGTAGTGCCCTTGCCAAAGCTGTTTTGTAAAACCACATTCATTCTTCATTATCTATTTTCACTTGGTGTGAAAAATGATTCACCATGAAAAATGATGGAGTCAGAATCCACCTTCTGATCTCAAACATCTGATTCAACCCAGAATAAAAATTACTTTATCTATTTATTTATTTATTTACTGCCCCAGCTACACTGCTGGGGCTTTTCCCAATGTTATTATGTGGTGTCAGCTACTGCCAGATCTTCCCCATGTCCTCAGTACTCCTTGGGGCTGCACAGTGAGCTTCTTCTCCCTCCCCTTCTCTGCTCTTGAAACTTGGGAATGACAAGTTCTCACATTGTGTCCTGAAAGCTATCAAATGCTATTTAGTCAGAGCTCTGGCAGGCTGAGGCAAGAAATGTGATTTAATGATAAAAGCAAAAATCCAGGAAATATCTCCTGGCTCTGCAATTGCAGTTATACTGTGAAAGAGCACAAGATTTTTGGGAGATGCTTGGCTGGTACCTGCTCCACACAGCTGCTCCTGAGAAGGGTGCACTGAGCCCCTGGCAGTGATGGCAGATATTCAAGAGCAAAAATAATCCCTGGAGATTTCAGGGGAGGGTGAAGAACTGTGCAGGTGCCAGGACCCATGAAATGGTGTGGGTCACCAAGCTGATGGTAATAAAGGCCCTGGGAGGCCGTATTGGACCCCCTGCACAGGACAGGTTACACTGCTGGGGTTTGGGGATTTTAGAAGCCCCCAGACACATTTTTTTTCTGAAACATAAAAAATGTGCCCAGCATCTGAGTTGTCACTGAAATGTCCACACACAGAGCCTCCAAACTCAAGTCCCGTGCCAGGAACATGAAAGGCCCCTCCGAGATGAAAGTGAAAGGGGAACAACATGTGGCAGGTCACAGTTTGAACTGGGGAAGCAAGAGCAGCCTTGGAAAGCGTCAGACATTGTAGTCCAGTCACCTGTAAGACTTCTCTGGTGTTTGCATGGAATCAAAGTGCTCTTACTTTTAACTGCACCTGGAAATTACACGTTTTGCTACAGACAAGTAGACTGTTGTAAAACAAATCCATTTTTGAATCTAGCATGCACGGAGGTTTTACAGGATCTCAAAATTAAATATCCATAGCATGTATTCCCCAGGCTTTATCAAATGTGAGCAGATCCAAAATCATTCTCATTTGCATGATTCTATGTTTTGTAAATGCAGATGCTAAAAAGAACTGGTGTTTCTTAAAAACTAGGTGAATTTTTTTTGGAAATGCATGATTTGGTGTTTCATAAGCGGTAATATTGTGTATTTGTGTTGCTATAGCCAGGGGTGGTACAAGAATATAAAAAGGCAAAATATATACAGGGAAAAGGAATATTATATATATATATATAATTTATTAGAATATAGGTCAGAATTGGAGGAAAAAATAAGCAAGGTTTCAGACACATGTGATCTTCCTTGGGGCTGATACAGATGTCATAAGCTTTGAACTATATTTAAACTACTTTGAGCTTAAGTTGATTGCATTAATAGTTAGATGATGTAAAGGAAAAAAGTCCATGGTACTTGAAGACTAGAGGTGTATCTTAGATAAGTGAGAATTGAAAAAGGCATTAGTTCTTCTAGGATAAAGAAGGAAGAGTAATAACCAGCTGTGAAACAGCAAGGGTCTAGCCGGGAGTGAGCAAAATTGTTAAGTGCTATAAAGTCACCTTCCTCTCAAAGTCCATAATTTTAAGTGCCCACTTGAGTTATGGATTTCAGTTCCCAGACTCAGCTTTTGAAGATATTTTTAAGACTTTTGTAGGGCTAAGGACTGAGAAGTCTGAGATGGAGTGGCTATTCTGTGAAAACAGATTTCCCACTGACAACTCGGTATTTCTGTCCTCTGTGAATTATCTAGAGCACCCTCCTTCTAGTGTAGAGTGGCTCATTTTTGGGAGTGTATGCAGTGCATTGGGTAGAAGGAAGCAAATCCAGGGCTATAGGATGCCCAGACTGTTATGTTTCTGGAGTGGAAAGCAGTTACTGAAAGAGTGCATCATGCTGATAACACTGACAGATTTGAGGTTTGGGCGATCTCTTACATGGTGCTGCATTTTGACCTTCAAGGCATTTGTTTCTGATGTTAAGGTTGACAAGCTGAAGGAGCTGTCTGATCACCAGTAGTAGGAAAAGTTAATTTATGAGCATCCCAACTGTTTGTTGATTTCCCCCATCCCTCCTTTCCAGAATGTTTTGGGATGAATAGAAGCACATAACCAATGGGATTTACATTTTGTGTTCTGTGTGTACACTGTCCAAGCTCCTAAACACAAGTCCTTGTTGAGGGTAGGAGCACTTCTCTTCAGAAAGTTTAGATTGGTGAAGTGCACATTGCCAGTGTTCTCAGGGCACTTCAGGGTTGATATAACCATGGCTGGTTTGGTGTCTTTGCAAAGGGTGTTGGATTTGTGGTGCTGCTCTGTGGTGGCTGAAAATGTTTAAACATTTGATATTGTGGTAAAACTTGCCCAGATGCAAAACCATATACATAGTTGGGTTAGAAAGGAGCAGAAAGTGAATTTGGAACAGCTACCTCACCTACGGTATTTGTAAATGACACTGTGAGAAAGTCTGAGAAAGAGCTGGGAAAGTCATATTTCTTAAGTCCCACAACTTTGGTCTCCTTTATAAAAACCTATGTTTGTTTTTAACCTGTTCTTATAGTTCAGTCCTTTTTTTTTTTTCTCTAATCTTAGGGACAGCTTCATTGTCCATGAGAGCTGTTTTGTCTGTGTGTCCCTTTATTAAGTGAAAACCAGAAGTTAAGTGGATAAAGTTGAGATCAACATCTGTGTCACTTCAGATTATGACTTTCATCTCTGCCTGTAAGGTTGCACAAAGAATAAAAAGAAAGTTAAAAGTGTTTGTAGATGGAATTGAGGAACCTATTTGGTAGGGTCACATTTAAGGATAAATGTTGAAGAAAGAGCATGTCCTGAATTTCAGCAATTTCTCATCTGCTGTGATATGGGGCCAGACCTTCCACTTCTTGTCAAAGACTACAGTGGCTCTTCAGTGATTTATCCCACAGGTGTCTGCCTAACCCCTTAATTGCAGCTCAGCTTCTCGTGTCCCAGAAAAAAGCATTTCCAGTGTATTTTTTTGGGAGACATTTGCTTCTTGCTTTCTCTGGCTGTGAACAGCTCACAAAAAGTACCACAGCTCCTGCTACTGTGTGGAGGTTTCCAAAAACAGTGGTCTCCTAATCAAAATTTCTCCTAACAATGATTCATCTAAACCTAGAGGTTATAACTGAAAAATAAGATGTGATATTACTTTAAGTATCAATTGATGGTCTCTCAATAGGCCCGTGGTAGGCTATTTGAGGACAAATTAAACACACCAAAATTGGGAAAGATTTATTATTGAGGAAAACCTCTGACTGAAATGAGCTAACCTCTGCCTGTAAAGCATGCCCTGAAATTTAAATGCATGTCAGCAGCAATACTAAATATTGTTACTGGCATTACTATTAGTGTAAGCAGAGCTAGTGTGTATAAAACAAGTATCCTTTTTTGCTAGAGTAGGCCAACAGCCTTTGTGTAATTATTAATATTTTCAGTTGAGGGAGTTTTGGTATGATGAATTGCCTATTACTTGATAAGACACTTTGGATGCAATTTAAATTCAGTGTCAGTTCTGCTTCAGTAATAGGCCATATTTTCACAATTTTTTTAATTTACTTCTTCAATCCTACACGTATACCATAAATTATGGCAAGAACAATAAAAATCCAGAAGTTAATCACACCCTGGATTATTGCTGCTGGCCAAAGCTGTGTTACTGGTCACAGCTGGCATGATATATATGGAAGGAGCTAACAGCAGTCATCGTGCCAAAAATTCTCTATTTAAAAAAAATACGTATTTTGCAAATCATTTGTTTTACTCTCTAAAATACTCCCTTTTCCATTATATCCAGATTATTGTACCTCATTGAGTCCCTGTTTTTGTGTAGATGCAGTGTTCACCATATATTATTTTAACAAATATATTCAAAAGTTGATAAGATCTGTGTGGTTCATATGTCTAGTCCAGTCCATGAACTTCTGTTCAGTTTTTCTTACCACCTCTGCAAGGGTTGTGATGATTTTTTTCTGAAGCAAAAATTTTCTGACATCTTCCAGAGCTTACCAGAGGAGTTAAAATAATTCTCCTAGGAGAGTGACCATGGAGAAAATCATGGTGTGGATATATGTTGATGTTTTTCTAGGACGGCGAAGAGTGGTTGTATTTTGTTGGTAGTAAAGCAGGGGGAAGGGAATGGATCGGTTAAACACGGGATGTGTTGTGGTCAAGTGAAAGAGTTGTTTATTCTCAGTAGAGCCTAAGACAGAAACAGATGAGACTAGGAACTAGTACAAGTTTCCTTCATGCTTGTATACTGGATTAGTCATAGTGAGGCTGAAAAAGTGCTGCAGCATGGGATGAGTGTCCTCAGGGATTTCTGTGTTATAATTACAGTGGGTAGCCCAAGGGAAGAAACAACTTCAGACAAAAGTTGCAATGTCAGGAAAAATAATGCTCTGTGTTTTGGAACATTTAAATTCTGTGTTTTTCTAATGCAACTATAGATTGTGTTATACTTGTGGCTTCAAATGTTTCATAAGAAAGCAAGGGCTGAGCGCAGCAAAGGGAGGCTGCTGCCAGCTTTCACTGCAAGCTGCAAACAGGAATAACCTGGTCCCAGGGGCCAGCAGCACCCGTCAGCCTTGGAGCAGCACTTTCTTTGAAGGACAGCCCCTAGGAGGTTGAGCATTTAACCTCACAGCTGGGAGGCTTTATTTGCTATCTGGCTGCACAATTTGGGCAGCATTCCCTTTATCCTCAGGCAGTAAAACTCCAGGGAAAGAGCCACCCTGAGGTATTGCAGCAGCAAGAGTTTTGTTGCCTCAGGGGCTAGGACCTGCTGCAGGAAGAGTCAGACAGTGGAAGTGGACCAGGCTAGGATTAGAGTAAAGGGGGGAGCCTTATTGAACTTGGCTGGGGGATTCAGGAGGGACAAGAAGCTCTTTTTGCCCTGCTCAGCATGTCTTGTGCCCTCTCTGGTTCAGGTCTGGTGGCTGTCTATTGTCCTCTGCACCTTGCTTCCACAGACAAGCTTTGCATTGCATGTGCCTTCAGCACAGGTGCTGTTTGGAAGGAGCCTTCTGGAAGGTGGAGTTTTAGCTTTGAGGTGTGGGTGTCTGCCAGTTCAGAGTCAACTTTGGTTAATTCACTGTCATCAAAGCAACGACTTTTTAACCTGTTCTAGACTAATTGAACAGAAAACACACTTTCTAAGCCTTAGACTACTTTCCCCAGCAGAAGATGACTCATTGTCTTATGATTTTAGGACTAGTGTGCAGTCAAATTTTTGATGTTGTACCCTTAAGAGGAATACACCTTGCTTTGGGACTGCACACCTTCCCTCTGCTTATTGAATAGGTGCTTGACTTGATGAAGGATTATGACTTGAGCCTCATTTAATTTGAAAGACTTGGTTCACAGATAAATATACTTATTTGGTTATGTATTCTTTACTGTCTCTTTATAAGATTCTTTTTCACAGATAGGCCATCTTCCTCATAACACCCATGCTTTAATTACAAACATGTATAACAGGCATGCTGAGGAGCACAGTGCCGGTGTGAATCAAGTGCAGTTTCTGAAGGTTTAATCACTATCTGGAGAAGCTTTATTCCACTGTGAAGGTCAATCCAACCTATTAATATATTGACAAGTGCAGGGCAGCAATCTGGCTTTGACAGAATCCACAGCAAACTAGGGATTTGTTCATGATTCCCTCCTGGCGCTGCTCTCTACACTTAGGCATCCACTGACTCCACTGGCACTGCTCACTGTGAGCAGAGGAATCACAGCCAAGCCCTCAGAGGGGCCAGGAGAAGCACTCCAGTAGTGTGAGGGGCAGCAAAATGACAGGCAGTGCTGTCACAGAGGTGCCTGCCTGGGGTCTACCCTGAAGAAGAGTAGTGGGAACAGACTGGGAAACACTGCAAGTCCAGCTTGAGCAGCTGGAAGCATGCTACCCTGCAAAGGAGGTGTCGATTCTTCCATGGCCGCCCTCCCTGTTCTCTATGAGCAGCTGTGGAGCTCAAACACCCCTGCAAGAAGCAGATGACTGCACAGGTTTGCAGCTGTGCAGTGTGTCAGTGCAGCAGTGCAGCAGTGCTGCTGCTCTCGGGTCACCACGGCACCAGCACTGCAGTAGGACCCTTGGCTGCCCTCCTTACCCCAGCACCTGCTGCTTCAGCAAGACATACTAGGTGCTGGAAAAAGTGGCTGTATTTAAGCCTGCAACTTGGCACTTCAGCCTCAGGAGACACAATGAGATTTTAGGGGTGTTTTTCTAAGCAGCTGTTGCACCATTTTTTGCAGGAAAGTGCTGCATTCTGGTTCATGTGCACATACAGCCCCGCAGGGCTGTGAGGGAACTGTGGGGCTGAGTTGGTACCAGATTAGACTGCCAGATAGTGACTGAGATGAGATTATATCCTAAGACCCTTTTGGAAGTCTTGCTCCTACCTTGTATTTGCTATGAGCTTTCCAGCCTCCTTGAAAAATAAATGGTTGCTAGTTTTATGTTCCCCTCCTGCAGTTTGAATGATGGTGAGGTGCTGTGGCAGGCAATGAACGGGTGCTGGGTTCAGGAGGGCTGGCAGAAACTCCCGAGAAGATTTGCTTCATTTGTTTCTCTGTTGTCACAACATTAGCTTTTGTCAGAAACCTGCTTGTTCCAAGGTTTTAGATTGCTAAATATTGATGATGTCTACACAGACATTCACGGTGTTTCGAAGCGTCTGGGCTCCCAGCTCCCTGCTCTGGAAGGATTGTCACTTCTTTGAACCTTGCACACAATTTAAGAAATCAAACAAGAGTGGAAGAGTCACGGCAACAAGTCACTAGATACAAAGGTGGTAGGATCAAAGAGAATATCTCATCTCCTTTCCTGCCTGTGACCTCACATAAACACCTCGCTCTTAGATCCTGGCTGCACAGACGTGTAAATTATTCAAACCAAGAAACAAATGAGATCCTGTACATGCCAGAAGAGGAAGACAGCTAACTACAAAAGTCTTAGCTCTGAGAATTGTTTGGGGCAATGGGAGAAAGGGGAAGGGAAGGCAGTAAAATATTTGGTAAAGATAAAAGAGATATCAAGCTAAGCTAATATGTACAAATATAAAACACATGTAACTATGGCCATAAGGACCCAAAGGCTGTGCCAGAGTGAATCCCTGTTTCTGCAGAAATTGGTGTTCTAGCACAATTTAATCTTCTATCTTTTCACAGGTGTGATCTTTGCTGCTTATGGAAAGAAGGATGAGGGAGTTAAATGCTTATGAGTCGGCAAATTGTGGCAAGTGTGAGGCATATTGACCTGTGTGAAGAAGAAACAAAGTTGTACCAGCTAGGTCAAGGGGTCTGTGAGGAGATGTAGGAGGGCATGACACTATAGGTATAGGAACGAATTCATAGGATCAAAAGGAGTTCCAAAAATTGATTAATTAACTCATGAAGCCCCAATTAATACGACTCTGCAATTAGGCCCATGAGACACAAAGGTTTAGCCCATTACCTGCAGCAGTCAAACAGTCAGCAAAGATTCCCCCACGCACCCTGCCAGCCACCACTGCCTTCACCACACAGCTGGTTGTGTGCTTGCTTTCCAGGCATGTACCCAAATCTGCTGTCTCTGAAGTGTTAAATGTGTCAGTGCAGCTTAGTTCACTGTGGATGCTGGCCTGGAGTGGCACAACACTCCTGCCATAGGTGACTGCTCAGTGCCCCAGGTACAAAATTAGATGTGAGGATTTTCCTCAAGATCCAATTGGAAAAGCCCCTGGGAACCAGAGGCAGGCTGCAGCCCCTTGCCATGGCTGCAGACATTTGATGGCACTGTGGTGTTTCCTGCTCTCCAGTTATGGCAAGCAGTCCTTCAGCTGAATGAAGAAATGTGAGTGCCTGCCTCAAGTATTGGGGTTCACTGTTAAGGTGCCTGGGTGGCATATCTCTTAACATGGATGGCATCAAATTAGATGGGCCAGAGGTGTGTTCGGGTCTTAAACATTTGCTCAACAAATTTGGTTTAGGAAAAATGGTATGTTAAAGGTCACAGAACTGAACTGCAAAGATGCATCTCCTGTTCATTTTTCTTCTGTTTGTCATTGTGTCATCTTTAGATTTTAAAACTGGATAACATGGGGTATATTGCTTGTCTTGCTGGGCTTTCTGAGTTTTAAGTTGTCAGTCTCAGCCTTCATCGGGAATATTTTAAGGTCTAATATTTAAATGAAAATTGGTACACTCTCTACTTTGTTCAATTCTAGTTTACAAAGCCATATGATGGCAACTTTTTTCAGAACCATTGATTTCTGATTGTATGAAAAGTGAAAATCAATCATTTGCCTGAACTAACCTTTTAAAGCAAATTGGGTTTCCTGATATAGTAGTCTTTCTCAGATGATGGTTTGCATATTGTCTGCTTTAAGCAGTGCTTCTTGAATTGTCCTTATTTTAAAATAATCCACACTCCACTTGCAGTTTTCTAACGTGAAGCCTTTTCTTGCTGAAAATAGAGAAGTTAATGATTTTTTGGTTAAATTTAAAACATGCAGTGAGAGTGAGAATAGCATCACTAATATTATCACTTTGCAAAGAATGCTTCCCTTTTGGAAACTCTTTTATTTACCAAATGACCCAGCTAATTTAATGAAACCTTTTTTTTTGCCTTTTCACAAAACATATGCCTTTCACTATAAGTTTTGTAAGATTTGTTTAGGTTCCTATGCTTCAGAAAATGTTATACAATTCATGAGTTCAGCATACAGTGACCTGAAATATACTTTACTGTGTCACATCCTCACTGCAACATTAGCTACTTGCACAGTACATTTTGTGCAATGTAAGCATAAGTCTGTGCCCTCATACAAAAACAAAGGGTCATACCAGATGTTCTGGATCTTCCAGCAATTTATATTTTTAATATCATATTCTTAATCAGTGCTTAATCATGAGTACATAGATCTTAGATGACCTTGGATTACTTCCATTAAAAAATAATACATAGTTTGTTAGAGTACAGCCTCAATGAAACATAAAGCAAGCTCGTTAATTGTTGGCTCAGGGTTTTGTGTGGGGCTAAGAGTATCTTTGTTCATGGTTAATTCCATAGTTCTTTTTATGTATTTCATGGTTTATTTTTTTTCTCATTTGCATAAGTTCTCCAGGCAGCTAGAGAAAAGAGGGCTTGCTGTTTCAGCAGGTAGAGAGGTCACATCCACCTGAAATGGCAGGGGTGCTAAGGACAGGAGGGGAACACCTGAGACCACATACATTCCCTTTGGCCTGCCTTCCTACGGAAATGTGTCTCAGGCAGTCACGTGTGTCGGCGGTTCTTGTAGTTCCTTTGAACTCTGAATCTGACAGGGGGTTAAGAACTTCTAAATCTCTGCAAATTTACTGAAAGTAAACATCTGTGTGGAGGGAGAGCTGCTCTGTAAGTTTTTGAACAGAGAGAAAAGGAAAATTATGAGCTCGCACGCTGTTAGGCACCAGAGGATCTGCATGGGACAGGGCTCTCAATAAATATCCCAGCTGTGAGGAAATGTTGTACTTTACTCCATCATTGCAGAAACAGAGACACAGAAACCAGTTATCCTCTCCTTTGCTCACAAAATAGCATCTGTTGTAACTATAACCACGGTTGTGATAGCTTTAGTTTCACCCTACATATAAAAGCTTTCTTCTGGTAAGATACAAGCTTCATTTTTTATTAATACTTATTTCCTGCATTTCTCAGTTTGGCAGCAGAAAATGCATATTCATTGAGATTACTATAAGAGGGAAAATTGTTTATTTTATCTTTCAAAGACTAGATCCCCTCAGTCAATCAGATGATTGCAAATGCACACTTTTTTGTTGTTGGTTTTTTTTTTAAATCCCATAACATCCAATTAATTTAGTTTAATATCTTGCATCTAATCATACAATGTATCTTTCTCAGGAGTGGAAAGTAATTCCTGCTTTACCAAAACATGAAAATAAGGGGCCAGTCATTTCATTCTACTCTTTTTTTTTGTCCTAAAGCTCATCTGGTGCTGTTGGTCAACAATTACATTCCTCCCAGATGAGATACCAGTCAAACTGGTCAGTCACAAGAGTCCTGTTCTGTACATTGTGCCTGCTTTCATAGTTTTTGATTCATAGCTTCTTTCATAGCTTCATTTTGCTTATTAAATATTTATAGCTAAGAGAACAGATTTTTAAAATGAAATTGCTTGCTGTGATTTCACCTAATGGCTTCATGCTTTAAAAGAATTAATCCATGAAATATCTTAGATTTAGGGAAGATTGTCTCCTTAGGGTAAAGCTCAGCTCTTGCGAATTGCATTTGATAACATCGGGGACTTAGAAGTCTTGATAAAACTTCTGCTTCAGAAGCTTTCTGACATGGAACAAGCAGACCTTATTTTGTCAGACAGAATAAGTGATGAAAGGTTTTTTATTTTCACAGAGAGTAAATTCCTGTACATTTATTACATCAAGTTATGATATGCTGATATCCTCTGAAGACATGACATTTTATCTGAATCTATAGTACACATGAATAAAAGTTAAGAATGAATGTATGAAGTATGAATAAAAGTTAAGAAATCTACAATGCTAAACTTGTCAAAAATCATCCAGAATAAGTGAGTTCTCTGTGTACTGTGACATAACAATTGTCCTAATTTTTCTTACCCTGAAATGTACCTATTACAGTTGCTTTATTATAGTTGCATGCAAACCCAGATGGAGCATCAGCCTGACCCACAGATCCTATATTCTCTTGGAACTGTAGTAATTTGAAGGTCCAGTCTCAGGTTACAATCCAGCAGAGCAGAAAGGCAGCACTTAATTGTCCAGTTTAAACCATTATCTTATTTGGACGTTTAAACACATGCTAAAGACCTAAGTATGTCCTGAGCTGGAGGAGAGCTTTCTGAGGGTAGATGGTACTTACTGTTAGTCAGCTCAGCTTCAAATAGTGGTATCAGCAGCACATATTTATTCTGTTTTATTGGCACTTGGTTGCCTTCTAGTTTCTTTGTTGCTTAGCAAAATAATGAAATAGAATATTATAATACTTCATGCATTGCTGGATCAAATGGTGTTTTACAGATGAATAGAGAGCTACGTTTTCTCATGTCTGCATTAACAGCATCATTATAATTGTTTTTATTATTATTGTCCATTGTATTATTTTGCAAATGAGATATTAAAGGCCCAAGCAGATTAGGTTTGAGATTCATCTATCCTAATTAGATATCTCAAAGTTAGACTGCCTTAGTCTGTGGTACTCACCATAGGCTTCTTTTCTAATAAGTAAAGAGGAGCAAGCAGCTCTTGAAAATAACTCAGGTCTTCCTAGAAGAGAGGTTTTGCAGATGCCTCCTCTTCTCTGCTGACCATGAAGAGATTGTGGAATCACTCATTCAAATTCAGGTAGTCAGTTTTTCAGGAAAACATTTTTGCTGATTTCATTGTTATCACAAAAGTTTCAATGGCAAATGTGAAAACTGAATTCAAGTTTGGATTTCTTCTGATCTATGCTTTGGTCCCTCCACTGGTTCCTGGGTTTCAGGATATTTCATTTCAGGACCCTGACTTGATAACTTTTTGCTAATTCAGATTGGACATGAATGTCCTCCAACCATAAAGACCACAAACAGTTATGAGGTGTCAGTGAGTGGTACTTTTCTGTTGGCAGCTTTAGAGATAGCTGAACATAAATAATGTGGGGAATCTTTGGCTGTTTTGTGCACATCTGCTCCAGATGACTACAGTTGGATTTGTCATTATCAAATATTTGTGAATTTTGTAATCCTTACTAAAAATTTTGGTTCTGCAAATTAATGTGAGATGAAGCTTAATGCTCTGGTGCTTTGTTTTGCCCTTGTTTGTGTGCTTCTCTTTGTTAAACTTCATTTTTCTGATATATAGAACCAGGAAGCAATCTTCTACTGCCTCCCTCCCTACTTCCCCAGGGAAGGAGATGGTGGAGTTGCCAAAATGGGTATTCTTCTGTGGCAAAGTGATGGTGAACAGCTGAATTTGGCATTAAAAGTTTCTCCTACTGGACTGAGAGACAACCACTGTCCCCCAAGGCCCCTTTATATCATGACCCGTGGTGCTTAAAAGTTGATCCTAATGGTTTGAGTCATATTTACAGCTAGTCACTTATGCCTTGTTATGGAGTCCCATCACGACATTAGCAAAATCTTGGATGTGTCTCCTAAGTCCTGGCTCCTCTCTGGGCAGGTTTTTTATTTCAGCACTTTTTCAATAGTCCAGGAAAAGCTGAAGATGGGGAAATCAGTGGAGGTCACCTCTTTTGTCTCCTTTTCTTCTTTCTCCTGTTTCCAGCATCACAGGGAAATGCTCCCTTTAGATGTTAAGATGATGTTAAAAGTACGGGAGGTCTTTGTGCATTCTCATGGAATCACAAAATCATCAAGGTTGGAAGAAACCTTGAAGATCATCTAGTCCAACCATCAACCCAGCATAATCCCCCCTAAAACATATTCCCAAGTGCCACATCAAATGCTTCTTGAAACTTCCAGAGATGGCGACTCCATCAGCCTCCCGAGTAACTTTTTCCAATGCCCAGGTACTCTTTCCATGTAAATTTTTTTCTAATACCTAATCTGAACCTCCCCTGGCACAATTTAAGGTAATTTCATCTCCTCCTTTCACTTGAGACATGTCAGAAGCAACTGAGCCCACCTCACTACATCCTCCTTTCAGGTAGTTATGAATTTTGCTCAGATCCTCCTGAGATGTGGCACAAGTGAAGGGAAATGTCACCTGGCAATTAACCTGTGCAGGGACAAAGGCAATTAACCTGAAGCAGTTAGAGATGTATGGGGCAAGAAAAGTCCGGCATCCCCATCATAACCTCCCTCCAAGCGCTGCTGCCCTTCCCACAAACTACATTATAGGTCACACTTGTATTTTAAGGTGTGGCTACACATGTTGCTCTAGTCTGAGGCTTTGATGATTGTGCAGCAGTGGAATGGAACATGTAGTTTTTTGACAGTACTGATTTCCAAAAATAAAAGCCAGTCACTGACCCATGGCACCATGCTTTTTCCTTCACTGCAGTGTGCTGCACTGGGCCATGGTCTCAGTTCTTGCAGGACTACTTTTTGCTGGAATACAGAGAAGCTCTGAGTAAATGAGCAGAGCTGCAACTGTGTCATGGTTGAACCCTAGTCAGAAACTAAGCCCCACGTAGCTACTCACTCACTCCCACCAGCAGGATGGGGGAGAGAATCAGAAGGCCTGAAGTGAGAAAACTCATGGCTTGACATAAAGACAGTTTAATATGGAAAGAAAAACACACACATACAGGCAAAGCAAAAAACCCCAAGGAATTAGTTCACTGCTTTCCCATGAGCAGGCAGGTGTTCAGCCATCCCCAGGAAAGCAGGGCTCCATCACACATAATGGTGGCTTGGGAAGTCAATCTCTCCAATTTCTCCCTCTTCCTCTTTCAGAAGCTTTATATACTGAGCATGTGGTCTTGCATATCGCTTTGGTCCTTTGGGGTCACCTGTCCTGGCTGTGCCCCTTCCCAACTCCTTGTGCACCCCCTGCCCATTCATGGGCAGGGCAATGCAAGCAGAAAAAGCCTCGATGCTGTGCAAGCACTGTTCAGCAGAAACTGAAGCATCCCTGTGTTATCAACACCATTTCTGGCACAAATCCGAAACACAGCAAAAGAAAATTAATTTTACCCCAGCCAAAACCAGCACAGTCAGACTGATTATTTCCTGGATTGCTGGATCAGGAAGATTGAACAGATGAATTTGTTTTGGTTTATTTCCAGAGAAATTATTTTCTTTTAACCCTATTGTTCATATCTGACAGCTGGTATCAGTTCAATAAATGGCTCCTGTTTTCTTTCCAAAATGATGAATTTACAGCGTACCTTGTAACTAAAGAACCATTTTCACCATATTTGTAGAATACTCCCACTCCATCAAATTCTGAATTCAATTTCACTGGAAACAGTTCATCCTCTAGCATTTTTTCCACGTTTATTATTTTCTTATTCCATTATCAAGGGTCAGCAGACTGACGAATTTTCATCTAAATATTTTCCCGATGATATGAATAATTATGACGAAATTAAAAACACACAGGCAGAAGAAAGTAGTAAAGCCAGCATTTGAGTACCGAGCAGGAAAACAAGCAGTCCTTTGTTTGTTCCTCCACCTCAGGTAAACTAAGATGTCAATCGCTGCCTTGTGCTGCGCGTGGGAAGCAGCGATCCCGGAGGATGAGCGGCGGGCTTGGCTCGGGCTGCGCTGTCAGGACCGGCGCTGCCCTCCCGTGGCCGCCGCCCTAAATCGCTGCCTGCCTGGGCGCCCGCGGTTTGCAAAAGCTCGCTGTGCCGAGGAAAGGGAAAATCGATGGGAAAATGTATTCAGACGGAATACGAGGCGGACCCTGAATGCAACTGCCTTTGCAAACTTTTTTTTTTTTTCTTTCCTCCCGAGGCAAAGGGTTGCAATAAAACTGCAGGAATTAATTCCTGATGAGCATCGATGTGTGGCGGTCAAAAAGGAACTCGGGATCTCAAGAAATACTTTTCTCTGCAACTGGGCTCTGTGTATCCAGATGATTTGTGTGGTTTTGCTTAGTCTGGTTGGTTCCCAGGCCACTTCCAATGCAAAGGTCTGTTTTTCTTCTCCATGACTGAAGTCTGTATGTAACAGGGCTCAGTGAGGAAAGCCAGTACTCATCCCATACACTCAGCACCCCTCCACAACACACATATGCCTTCACACCAAGAAAGCTGAAGAAGAGAAAGGATAGAAGAAAGTCAGGGGAGACCACCCACCCTCTCTCCATCCAAAGCTTTTCCTGGTCATTAAGGCTTGGTCTTTATACTGGACTTGCTCCAATTGCCTGGGAGCCAAGCATCTTTCTCAGAGAAGAAGGAGTGCATGGGGATCAAAATGTAAGTAGAGGCTGACTGTGCACTTCTGCATGATGTGTGAACTGACTGTACACTTTGGCAGAGATCTTAGGAAATGCCAAGATACCATTTAGCTACTCCTTTGGGACACTCCTCAAAGATTTGTTTTCCAAAGTGGGAGCTCTTCACTTTCTGAGGAACCAGCACCAGCACGTGCTCCAAACTGGGGCATTTGCGCTGATTTCAGTGTCAGGAAAACACATTCCCAGCTGAAGGGAGGGGAGTGGGAGGTGGGGAGGCAGCGGGGCCGGGGAAGGGCGAGTGGTGGGGCTGGGCAGTAGTGGGCAGAGTAGTACCGTGCTCCTCATGCAGCTGAGCTGCCTGGAAGGGCTTGTGCAGGTGCCAGCCTGCCTCCATTTTCAGCATACTCTGTCGAACACAATTGCCTGTGTTTGCCTCATCATCAGAGGCATGCTGACTGTACACTGAAACGGCAAGATGTTCAGAAATGCAAAAATGTGGGTACAGTGCAAAAAAGGGAGGGACTAAAGTCGGGTGCTGCTGTGCGCATAGTGCTAAAAGGTTCCATGGGCACAAGGAAAGACGAGGCAAGTCTGTAGAAGTGAAAGCCCTCTATGGCTCTGCACACAGAAAGCACTTGTGAGGCTGGAAAAGACATGGGAGGAAAAGAAGTTCACTCTTTTTCGCTGTTTCTGCGTTCTTTATTTCTCAACCTCTGCTGCTGATCACCAGCGAAAACGAAACTGAGTTAACTGGATGTGTTGTCTGCCGATAGGGCTGATGTTTTGTTCTTGAGTGACCTCCCCAAAGCCGGGGCTTGATGTTCTAAAGAGATTCAATTATCTATTGTTGCTCTGCGCCCATACTGCAGGGTGAAAAAGAAGCACAACCAGTTTCAGCCTCATTGTGCTGAGGACTATACAAACTCAAGAGCTCTCACAGTTCAGCTTTGTTTCTTACTAAGGTGTTTACTACCTTTGAGTGCTCCTATTTAAAACTGTGACATAGATACACCTACACAGTTTTCAAAGAATTGTTGTTGTCACAGTTGTTGCTAGATATCAGATATCTCTGTAATTGTGACTCTTTTCTATCTCTGTTTCATGCTGTGCCTCTGAATTGTTTAGAGGCAACCTGAATTATTTCCAAGCCCTGCTAGGGAGGCTCATTCTAGGTACATAAAAGAGCTTATATAGACTGTTGTGTTTGCAAAACCACTTGGAGTGTAAGCAGTCTGTATGTTTACATAAAGAGAAGCAATAAAGAAAGAGAACTTTAATCTTGAAGCTCAGCAGTTGTCAGATGTTGAGTTTCTATTAAATGTAGTCTGGTACTATTTACTCATGTAATTAATGTAATAGGTGACATACTGTCTTACCTGATCTGAGTGGTGGCAAGGACAGTGGCTGTGGACCAGAGAGTCTCTGCTTGTGTCACTGCTTGGCTACGCCATGGCCATATTGCACCCCACAGCAACCAGCTTGTGGCTGTAACCCTTGCCAGGCCACGAGGCTCCTTATGGGGTTCTCTACTCCCTGTGCAGCTCAGAAACCCCATGTGCTGTAGGTGTCCACCTACAGCTGGGATATTGGCTTGCTCCACTGCAAACCCAGTGGCAGTTTTCAATACCAAGGGACCCAGCTGCTCTCCAGCCACTTGGAACTGAGGAAAGGCTCAGGAAGGAGAACCTGTCAGCAGATCTTCCTCATCCCTTACTGAACTTTCTTCTGCTTCTGGGGAGCAAATGGAAAACATAACCCTGTATGAGTTCCTTGTATGCAAATGTGTATTTGTTTAAGTGTAATGAGGGATGCTGGGTGGTCCCAGTTTTGTGAAGGGAGCCCCTAGGGAGTCTAGGCTTTGAGGCTCAAGTAATCTGACTGTGAGACTTGTATTTACCTTCTGAAAAACAGTCAGGCTTTCAGAAGTGATTGTTCCACCACATAAAGAGTCTCTACAGCAACTTTGACAGATAATATGGAGGTTGACTTTGGGTCATAATCACATTGAAGGTAATCATAAAGCTTTAAATTAATAAGACATGTATTAAGCATAACCTGAAAGCACTCCCACTTCACTAATCCACTCAGAGTCACAGCTTTGAAGGAATCATGTAGCATTTAAGTTAATAATTTATTTCTTAAAAGTAGTTCTTTTAGTAGCAAATGTATGACAGCTGAACTTATTGTCCAACCTTCTAATTTAGGATTGTATTCCTGCTTAAATTGGAGTGTCTGTATAGCATAAGAGAGGCTTCCCACAGCTTACTTCCTTTCCAGTATCAATGCTGTCATTTTGACAGACACAAGTAGGGCTTTTCCTCCTTCCCTTGGGTCCCCAAAAGCCATCCTTGTTGCTCCAGGTAATGTTTCACTTTTAAATGTTATCACAGTGATTCAAATATTTGGGATTTCTCTCTCAATTTAGTTTTTTTCATGATTTCCCAAGTAAACAAAACCTATGTAATTCAGTGGGATTAGTCCTGTATTAATTCTCATATTTTAAACTTCTCTGAAGGAAGGAGCCACTCCAGATTCTACAGGCTTCTTAGAAATAGCAGCTTGCTACAGACCAAAGATCCAAATTAGTGTTTTCTATTAAGAAAATTCCTATCCTGTGGTCTCAGTGGTGCAGAGCCCTTCTGGCCTTCTGGAATAAAACCTGTCGTAACACCAGAGCCTGAATAGCATTTAGAGGCCTTGGCAGGGCAATGAGGGTTCTCTATGTTATTTATGAAGCCTTTTCAGGAGAGAAACACTGAAACTGCAGACACGAGGAGGATCCACATGTAGGGCCTTGCCTTGTAGCTGATGGGGAGCTGAGAGCATTGTTCTGGGAATAACTGGCACTTGGGTGTGCTGCCATCTTCAGTGCAGTGAAGATGTATAAAATCCACAAAAATTCAATAAAATGCACAAAAATTCAAAGGAGATCAGATTAGATTAGTCCTCCTATTCTGAGAGCAGATTTTTGAAAATATGAGTAGCTGGGCAGAAGCTGGCAATGATACTGGCATTGTTAAATAGGGATGGTCTTCCAGATGGCCCAAAGCACAAAGAGCTTTTCGATTTGTTGCAATTCCCTGCATTCTGCTAACAAGAACAAGAAGGTGAAATACTCTCGAGGAACCACCAGCACCATCCCCAATTTACCTAATTTAGAGGTTTTTCAGCAAAATATGTTACATTTCAAAACTCACAGGAACCCTTTTTTAAACTTTTTTTTTCCTAAATTTTAGAGAATAAGAAGAGGATAAGAGCTCTGTCTGGGGTGTAGCAGTTAAAATTTCATTATGGATTTGAACAAAAATCACAAACCATCCAGAGAAACCAGTGATATCCAGTGTGCTGATTAATCTGAAAAAGTCCTTATTGTTTTTCAGGCTTTCCATTGTCTTTTCATTGTACAAACAAGAACACAAAACCAAAATAAACTAAGCTGTGTCATGTAAAACCAGAAGAAAAATTTGTTGCCTATCATAAAAGATGAAGCAGTTTTCTTTCTTTTTTTTCTTTTTTTTTTTCCTTATTGAGAAGCCACTGACTTTGAAGTTGGGATTCTGGTGGAGTGGATATTAATTTCTAATAATGGCTATGCTTCACTTAGAAAATGCATGGTCTGTAATATAAAATATCTCCATGTGTGTCTTGTAGCGATAGTAGTGTTTCTTGCTCTCAGAAACTAATCTTTTGTCCACCAGGACCCCCAAGTCTTTTTCCTCAGGCTGTTCTGCGTAAGTTCTTGCCCTCTTTTCTAATTTTGATGTAGTAAAGAATAATACCCTTTCTACAAAGAGCCTAAGCAGTAACTTCTACTCCATCCTTCATCTATGGGACTTTGGAAATTTGGGAGGAGACAGATGGGTTTGGTGCATTGTCTTGTTTCCCAGATCCTAAGGCATTTGCAAATAATATACATACAGTTTTAACCAAAATTTGCCTTTCTG
The DNA here is from genome assembly GCA_013399455.1 of Anthoscopus minutus. Lineage (NCBI taxonomy): Eukaryota > Metazoa > Chordata > Aves > Passeriformes > Paridae > Anthoscopus > Anthoscopus minutus. Next base: position 27,010 of record VWYI01055256.1, read on the forward strand.
CAGAACAATAAAACTGTTCTGTCTTTTCTAAGAGCCTCCTTCTTTGTCTTCACTATCAATGCTCAAAAGCTGTACCACCACCCACATGTTTAAATGTTAGGGACTAGGACTCAAGTGTCCTGAGATATGTGTTCATGTTTAACTGAGAGAAGGAGGAGCTTTTTAAGCACTCCTTAATTCCAAATGCACCTTTAACCTCCATGTCATCACAGTAATGTGGTGTGATATTACTGCTCATGCCACTTCAAAAATCCCAGGATAATACACATTTCTTTAAAAGGAAAATGGTGGAGATGCTCTTAGACTACATGTAGGTGCTGAAGAAGGAGGTAAAAAAAATAAAAATAGAAGCATAGTGTAATTATTTTATTATTCATCTTAGTGTAATTCTTTTACACTAACTGAGATTTTTACATAACTACGTGCTTTCAGGATTCAGAAATATAAGAGAAACACCAAGGGCCATGTAAGGGTCCTGTCACCATGGAGGAGAAGGAAACTGCAGAACCAGCAAAACAACTCAAAGGAAGATCTACTACTTAGGCTCTCCTGAGGCCTCTGCCATTTGTTAGCAGGTCTAAGAGCTATCTAAATCCTCCTCCAGGGTATGGGGCTTTGGAGAGCTTTTCCTAAAACTGAAGTACTATGGAAATCACTTGAATTACAATTTTCCAGTAGACAACATTTTGGTTTAATATTTCTGCAGTTTTACTATATATGCAAAGTTAATTAAATGTACCTGATATACAAAAGGAAATTATTTGTGTTGGTGTAAAATTCTACAGATCATACTCCTAAATGTACTTTGTGCCTCTTTAAAATAATTTGCACTCATTCACATCCCTACCCAGTCCTTACATGCACAAACCTGTTCTCAGTCCTGTGGATAATTCCAGGTGTCTTGAAAAAAATACTTGGATTTAAAATGGTACAAAATGAGAAATTTTGCTTTACTCAATAATCCTTATACTACATGTATGATTAAAAAGCTTTTATTTAAGTAGTCCCTTAAAAGTCTTAAATATAGAACAATTCATATAGAGGTGAAGTTAACAGGATATTTCTCAATAATCCTGCAGTTCCATTTCCACAGGCCAGAGATGGGCATCCTGTTTAAGAAAAAGAGCAATGGTGAGGGTGCAGGTAATTATTTCTCTTTGTAACACCAGGGTCTTGCTTTTTAAAAGCAGTGGATTTAGAGGCACAATCTTGTCCAAGAAAGCAGTGTTATGAGGTGTCCCAGCCAAGCCAGGAGCAATCCACACAGTATTATAATTTGCCAAAATGGATGTTGCAGTCGTGGACCCAGCCTGGCAGCAACTTGCCCACTGATGCAGACCAGGAACCGATTAATTACTTTTTTATAACTTGTTTAATTTCAATGATAGCATGATGTAACATGCTGACATGGGAAAACATGGCACCTGCCCACAAAATCTACTCAGAGAAGGCTTCCTGGTGCCAGAGCATGTGGCAAGACCACTAGGGTGCTGCAGTCAGATGGGGAATTTCATGCCTGGCTGCCCAGGCTGTGCTTGCACCCTAAAGAATAGATTTTCTGAGTAATCAGACTGGTATCTTTCACATTTACAAACTCAGCATAAATATGGCATTATAACACCATAATTTATACTTAAACTGTCTGACTGAATAGTGGTGTATAGTCCTTACTTTAGTGCTAGCACTGGAATGTGAGGGTCTTTGTTGATTATTCCCTTTTCATAGAATCAAAGAATAGCCCATGTTGGAAGGAAATCTGTAGATCATCTGGTCCAACATTCTGTGGAAAAGGGAGCCTAGATGAGACTACCTAGCACCCTTTCCAGTCACATCTTGAAAAACTTCAAAATGGGGACTCTACCACATCCCTGGGAAGGTTATTCTAGTGACTGATTGTTCTTATTGTAAGAGCATTGCTCCTTTTGCTAAGATGAAACCTCTCCCAGTGCAGCTTGTACCTTCTTGTCTCCATGTGGCTCCTTGTTAAGTGAGAGCCTCTGTCCTCTCTGTAGGAGCCCTTCAAGTACTGGAATACTATGATTGGGTGCTCCCTGAGCCTTCCCTACTAAAGCAGGTAAGAGCCAACCCCTTCAGTCTCTCCTCATAGTGCAGGTTCTAGAGCCCTTGAGCATTTCATGGAACTCCTGTGAAACTTTTCCTTTTTTTCCATTTTGATTTTGATCAAGGGGACCAGAGCTGGAGACTCTGGAGTATTCCATGGCTCACCTTCTCTTTTACAGAACATGCAACTCCATTTCCTTTTCTTCCCTTTATATCATTCTGAAAGAGTTTGTAGCCATTCACTGTGGTTTCCTAGTCCCGAGAATTTTCCCACCAAGTTTCTGTAATTCCTAACACATCATAAATCTCAGACTGGTCACAGAATTCCAGTTCCTCCTGTTTGTTGCACCTACTATGTATGTACTTGCCTTTGGAAATACTAAGAGAGCATTCCACAGTACTCTGGTAGATGCTTTGGCTGGGCCTGTGGAAATCAATTGAGCATGCTCCAGTGACATGGTCTTACATTTTATTTCTTATCAGTAGCATTTATTGTAATGAAGAGAAGACACTTAGTTTGATTCTGCTATTGCCAGTCAGATACATTCAAGTATGAAGGGGAAAAAAACCTGTAAAAGGGTCAAATTAACAAATGTTTTGATATATTATCAGGTAGAAAAGTTAAATGACTTGTTCTATAAGGTCACTGCCATTTTTTAAAGGATCTACCACCTCTATTTAACCTTTACGGTTTTCAATGGGATGTCAATTTTGTATACTTTAAAGAGCTTTCATTTTGTGAAATAAATGCAATTAAACTTCTCTTCACTGCAGAATATTATGGGTCAACCAATTTAGATTACTTCAGTTCATAGAAATATAATCATAGATAAAACACTTTGCAAAACTTATTTAGCTGCATCACTTGGTCACAGCATTTAGTATTGCTTGTTGTAAGATTAGTGTATTGTAAAACAATTGAATTTTGCCCAAAATCATCTACTAAAGGAACTGGTATTAGTAAACATGAGATAAGGAAAATATTTAACAGCCACATCATTAAAAATTTATGTTTATTCTCCATGGATAATGCCATTTATAACAGAAGTCTGTTTTGCTTGTGTTTCTCTCTCCTGGTGGTTTTGAATTGCAGTTTTATACCCAGGCTTCTCATAACTGACAATATTTATTATTAAAAAAAAGTAGTTTGATTGAACAGGTTAAGATGTTTTTTGAGGAAGACATTTGATCAGCAGAATTCTACAAATTAAACTTATTTTTGAAGTCTTAAAATATACAGTGTAGCCAGTGCTTATGTTAAAAATAAAGCTTTCCACTGAAAAATATTTCCTGACTGTTGAAACTCTGGACTACACAAATAATTTTTTTCCCAGATTTATATTTTGCTATAGGTTTGGGGTTTTTTCTGTATTACATCCAAAATAGCCACAAAACACGGACCTAGGCAGGAGTGAGCCCAAAGCAGCACCGTACATGTTGTGCATTACTTACACTGAAGCTGGTGATAGTTAACTGGGAAACTTTAACTTTCCCAGTTAACTGGGAAAAGCAGTTTCTTGTGTTTTTTCTTGAAGAGCATGTTGTCCATAATGTGACCACAGCAAATGGCTTCTCTGAACAGCTTAGAAAACTCCCTGCCTGTTTCCAAAGCACAGATTTGGTGCCTATCACCTCCTTTCTCCTGCAGCCAAAGCCCTGTTCAGCATTCATGGGAGGTTCTGCTCAGCTGCTTGCATCCTTCATACTCTGAAATGGAGACATCTGTGGGTTTGAAACTCCTTCAGGGCTGAGATGGTGATTAAGAATAAGCACAGTGAGTTAAATTTGAATGTGAAATGAAGTAGGAGTTAAGTTCCTAAGCAGCTTTGAGGATCTGTGCCCGAGCTCATAAAATGCAATTAATTAGTGACTAACTGGGGACTCTTTAGGGCTCTTCCCATCCTTGAGGTTTCAGTATGACATCTCCCCTCCTTAGCCTGTGTCACATGCTCTAAAGTCATCATTATGCCAAGTAAGGAGTCAGACACATTTACCAGCTCTTTGATCTAGCACAATTCCATGTAAACCATAGCACACACATTGCTGTGGGTTTGGCAGGGAAGGAGCAGGACTGAATGCTACCAGGCCTTAAGCACTGACAATTGTTAGGGCATTGCTGAACCTCTCCTAGTCTGCTGAGCTGTGGCAACCAGCATGGATTGCTGAAGCTGGTGGAAATACATTATCCCTATTGGAAGGTCATTAACACTTTTCCCAAGGATGATACATACCTTTAAGTGTCAAAATACTCCAAGCCAGTGTTCAAGCAAATTAAAAGCAGCAATTCCAGGGAAGAGGCATTTATTGATGACAAAATGCTGTGAGGGCCAACAGATGTCACTCCTTATAATAGGGCATGTAGCTCTAATTTGGCACTTCTTGCCATCAGGAGGAATCTCTTGCAGAGCAGATGTCACTTCTAATCCTGTCTTTCATGGCTGCCTGTGCCCTGTAGGAACTAGTATGCCAGTTCAGAAGCAGGCTCAGTGCCATGAAAGCAGATGGTCATGAGCACAAGTCATGCCACAAAACTGGTGCTTCTAGAAGTGTGGGTGCTGAGACCAAAGGACTACCCAGGAACATCAAAATCTTCCTGTGCAGGAAAATTCCCCCCAAGTAGGCTGATAGATGCCTTTAGTGCTTTAGTGGTAGTATAAAATGTTATCTGTATGTAGTAGGATGTTATCTGTGTCTTTCTGGTTATTTTAACTTCTGGCTAGCCTCTGGAGATCCCAGGGTTCATTCTGGCAGCTGAGGGCATTGGATTATGTATGTGTCTTTGGCAAAAATTCCCTCAATGCTTGGTGTTACTTTGAGAGCTCCACAGTACCTGGGAATTTTGTGGTGCCTGCTGGGCAATGAGGGGGAGAACTGGTCCTTGGACCTGTATTCATCCATCTCCTCTATAAGACAGTGCATGACTGTGTCAGACAACTCCTGAAAGTAAATCTGTGCTCCTGTTTTTCTTCACATGCTTTTTGGTATAGAGAGTAGTCTTTTGCCTAAAATATTCAGCCTAAGTGAAAATTTTGTTGCACCAAAGACAAGCAACCTCAATTGCCCTCACTGGGCTCAAATATCGCTTTTCTTACCTATTCAGTCTTCATTAACAATTAATTTCAGTAAATTTACTGAACACAGGATCCCAGAAAGCCTGTTGCTTGTATATAGCTACTTATTTGCTCTCCCAAAATGAACCTTAGAGGAATTTAAATGTTTAACTGATATGTAATATGTTCTTAACTTGTGTCAGCAAGGAGTTTCCAAAACATTATGAGTACGTGCTTGCCTTCAAGTGTATCTCAGGTTTTAAGATCCAGCCCTTACTACAGTTAATTTATAGGCTTTAGTAATTACAGAATAAGATCAGGTTACTCTGATCTGATCTGATCTGATCTGGTAGAAATTTTAATCCATATGTCTACGAGAAGATTACAGCAGGTATGTTCCTCCCTTCTCAGTTAGAGAAGAAAACATTTCCCCAGTATGTAATTCTACTGCGTCAGCTCCTCCAAGTACCACAAGAGACACTTCAGTGAAGGATTCCTGTCATGGGATGCTTCTTGTCACTGTGATCAGAGTCATACACTGAATGAGGAAGGCTTGCAGGGAAGATTTGGTCATGAATGACCTTTGATGGCTCAGCTCCAAGTAGTGCCAGGAGATTCCTCTTTCAGAAGGTAGATATGATGTCTGAGGCTCATTTTAAAATGTCTGTGCAGCCCAGTATCTTTGAAAGGATTCCAAAAAACTTATCCCTTCTGACAAATATTACAATTGATCAGCAAAATACTGTGCTGTCTTCACTCCATGCCCTATGGGGTTTTAATTAGCCAGCCATGCAAAAGCTCTCATCTAGACAAGCAGCTGTAGAATCCACCAGTGGCAGGCAAAGCCACCACCAACATATAGACTTTATTACATAATAAAATGCTCATCCTTCCTGATAGAGATGCAACATCTCACCAGAATCCAGATAAAATGGGTTATGTGATTCCAAAGTCTAGCTTAGTCAGTGAGTTGTCTGCAATTCGCAGTAACACATACGGAGATTTTATGTTACAGTGAAATTTTCACCTTGCCCAATGAGGCTTGTAACACTTCAGGAGGGAGCAGCACATGGTTCCACTCAAGTAAGAAATGCATATAGCCAGATCCTAAAATATATCTTTTATTTGGTGATGTGAAATTAATTAGTTAGCATTGATACAAGGAGGTATATCAGCAGAAGGGTGTATTTCTGCTATCTATTATGTATGAAGGGCACTGAAGATAGGTTTGTGCCACAAAAATTAATCTAGGTTTCAAAAACTCAGTGTCATCAAAACCAGTAAATCATGTAAAGGAAGAAGTTTCAATTCCACTTGGCAGAGGCAAAACATCTCCACTTTTCTTAAACCCACTCTGATGTGAGACTAAGTTGAACAATCTCCTTTGGCAGTGACATGGAGCATACATGGCCCAGGTCAGTGGATGCTTCTTGGCTGCAAGTCTAGCTGTGCTGGTGAGAAAGGGAAAGCCTGGAAGCCAGGATAAACCCAGACTTCTGATCTCTCACTCTATTCTTCACACTTGTGGCCCTGATTTTTTCTCCTCTAGCCCTCTCAGGAAAAGCTCCTATGATCAGCCTGGGTAGTGTCAGGATAACAGTCTAAAGTATTTGACCAGCTTTTGTTTAGCAGTGTAAATACAGTCTGATGGATCAAGCCTCAAATAAAGTCCATGTGTGGAAGGGGATCCTGCTGGAAGTAAGATTACCAGTGCTGCCCTGGCAGTTCAGCTGCCATTTGAGTTAGGAAAGCACAGCCTGAAGAGGCAATGCTTCCCTCTGCCCGGCCAGAGACACCATCTCTGCCTTTTGCTTGCCCAGATCAGCTGCAAGAGCAGGATACAGCCTTTGACTGCAGTAGCACTCAGGGCAGCTGGAGGTGAAGGAAAAGCCTGCCATTGCATCTGCACAGAGCTGCTTTTGCTGCTCTTCTGATGGTGGTCAACCTTGCAGGGTTCCCACCCTCCAGGTGCCCAACAGCTTTCTGCATAGCCAGGTCCAGGGGCCCCAAACCATCTGACAGCAGGTGACACAGGAGAAAGGTGCTTGGCTTTAGGACTGGATGGCATGAGGAGAAGAATGGACATGCAGCAATATTTTACAGGTGTGTTAGTGTACAAAAGCCATGGCTGATCATAGTTGTCATTAATCATTAATGATGGCACAAAACTCCCTCCCTGTCAGTGAGAGAGCTGCCTCAGAGGTAATCACTTGGCAGTGCAGAGACCCAAAGCTATGTAAAGCTGTGCTGAGAGGCACTGCAGATTTGGCTTCTTCTTTTGGTGGTAATTATTAGCCTGAATGATTAACCTGAATTCAAAACTCAAGTTTCATTTTTGAATGTAAAGGCTTATGAAAAATCAGCTTTTTTAAAGATATAAGGTACAAAATAAATATTTTACAGGGATTTATTGCTCAAACATCTTTATCTGAGCCAAAATAAAATAATAAAAAAAACAATAAGGAAAAAGCCTTTGAACTAAGTAAATTGGGCTCAAGCATTCTGTGGACATCGGTTCTTAAGCATCTTCTTTTCTGAATGGAAAAGAAACCTGTTATGAGCTGGTACCTGATCTCTTGCATATTTGGCCTGTAATATTAGGAAATACCAGGCACTGTCTTTCTGCAAAGGCAAAAAAAGCCCCAGTTAGCCAGCTAGTAATCTTATGTGCTATCAAAACATCTTAAAACGGGGTTAGCCCTCAGGGCTAATGACCACACCATACCTCTTGGTCCATAGCTTTGTTTCAGCTTGAGCTACAGAGCTCATGTTCAGTTGTGTCTCTTGAAAATTACACTGTGAAACCTCATATTGAAATATACCATGCTGAACTTCGAAACAACAGCCCTTAAAGTAGTGAAATAAAAATCTCATTTGACAGGTTGTATATCTGGTAATCATTCTATAACATTTACTTACCTCTTCACAAGAAACAATCAGGAATAAAGAATGGGCATTACTTGAAGGATGGGCATATATCCCAACTTAGTGAATAGTGTGTCTTGCAGGTTTTGATTTTAAATGTCACCTGATTATTTCCAGCAGTTATTTTTCTTATCAGATCATTCCCCGTGGCTTTAAATTTCACTTTGTGCTTGTACTTTTGCTTGAAAACTGGGGCACAAAGGTGCAGCCTAGTAAAACCCAGAGGAATAATACATCCCAGTGTTTCACAGGTGAAAAAAAGTCATTCCAGCCTCATTCATCATCAGGTTTTTCTGCTCACTTCTCTGTCTCTACTGTTTCCTTGCTGTGTGAATTTGAACAATGGCTCAAATCTTTTTTAAAGCATCTTCAGTTCTGTGACTGGGAAGTGATTTAGGATTCCTAAGTGGGATCACTGATGCAACAACTAGGCCTAACTTCATTGTCATTAGCTTGACATCAAGTAATGTTGGGTAAATGTTTGTCCCTCAGTGAACATGCACGATGCCAGCACGTTCCCAGTGTTTTGAGTGTGACTACAGCTGTGGCAGGAGCTATCAGCTCCAAGCCCCCTGCCAGCACAGGGAGTGCTTGACCTGCTGTGAAGAGCTGGAAACTCCCTCCATGTGTCTGAGTGTCATAGGCTGCACGTAGCAGCCACAGGACAGGGAGCTGCAGAGGCAGCTGCACTTGTGCTGTAACACTCCTCTGCAGTTTGTTTGTCTGCAAGACACAGACCCATGGGCATTGTAAAACATGCTGCTTTTCTAGAGAGGAGGTAAATTCTCCACCAAAAAGAGACTTTATTGCCTGTGATTGCAGACAGGGGAATCTGTGGCTGTGGGGCTCCAGAACACAGCCCTTCCTATCATTGTCTCCTCTCAGATCAAGATCTGCCACACAGCATGGCCTAATTAATTTCTTATCAAATGGAGAATTCTCTCCATTCATGTTCCTGCTAGTTATACAGTTATAGATATTATCATATGATACTCCTATCATTTTTTACAAATATTTGTAAATAATTTCAGAAAATAAACACCTACAAGAGCCACAAACTTGTATTGACACATACGAGAGTCTTTCTTTTCTGAGGGCGAGGAGCCCCTGAAATGAACTTCAGCCAGATGGTAAAAAAGAATGGTGACAAATACTGAAAGAGAGTGGTCCAAAGGCATCTAGGAGCCAGTGGGATTCTGGTCACAGTTTTCTTCAAACGTGTAGCCTACAATATATTCCCAGCCCTAATTTCTCCATGTCTACTGGCAAACAAGTGTAGGGGAAGAGTGGGTGCAGCTGGGACTTTCCAAAGTAACTGCAAGTCTTCAAAGGAATACTATTCTTTTCAATATTTTTTTTTATTTTCAGAAGAAGAGTAGGATTCCTTGGGGCTCTTAGTGAGGAGATGATAAAAGAGAGGCTGAAGGCCTTTAGCCCCAGCAGAACACTCTACTGCAAAGTCAGCAGTCGTACTCCTCATAGAGCACAGAATCTGCAAAAATGCAGGGCCTTTTATGTAGCAGCCCCTAGACAACTCACCAGGTGCTTCAAATGCAAGCAGAGTCTCCCCTGGTTTAGACAGAATGCCAAAGTAGAGGAGTAGGAGGAAAGATACAATACAAAAAAGAATGTGGTCACCTAAAAACTGTTCACCACTGCACATCTGGTGTTTCTCTACTGGCTTTTACTGAAAAATAAGAGGTGGTATCATGGAAGGGCAGATGCTACTGATTCATCAGCTGCAGATAATAGTGGGAGGCATTATTTCATGAGAGACTAACAGATGGACCATCTAATGAATAATCTTTCTGATTTTCCTATAAGTTGATTCCTTGAAGTAAATGAAAACCTTTATTTTCCTCCCAGATCATGAGAAATATGCATTGTCCTAGGTCTTTCATTTAATTATTTCTTTGAATGCTATCTGAACTCTGGAATCCAGCGCTGTGTGTAGCAAGGTGAAACTCACCTACCTCTGCTCCTGGGGAACAAGATGTGCCCTAGTGATTGAAGAGGCAAACATTTTCTTTTTGGGGCATTTTATACACACGTGTTGTTGTATCCCACTGTCTCTTTCCAGTCTCCATCTATAAGTGAAGAGCAAAGTGAGAGACAATGTCTCTTAAGTTAAACATTGACCTTATCTCAGCAAATCCTGGGTGTATTGATATTGCTTTTGTGGCAAGTCAACCTTGGCTGGCTGCCAGGCACCCACCCTGCTGCTGTCTCACTATCTCACCTCCTGTACAGGACAGGAAAGAAAATAAGGTAAGACCACAGGTAGAGATAAAGACATGGAGATCACTTACCAACTGCTGTCACAGGCAAAAAGAAATTGACTTGGAAAAAATTATTTAATGTATTAGCAATTAAAATAGAGTTGAAAGATGTGAAACAAAACAAAAAACTAACATAGCTTTTGCCCACCACTTTTTTCCAGTCTCAATTTCACTTCTGCCTTCCCAATTCCTCAACCTCCTCCATCCCATATCCCTACTGAGCAGCACAGTGGGAGGAGAATAGGGTTTTCAGTTGGTCCATCACAGTTCCTCCCTGCCATTTCTTCCATTCCACACTTCTTCCTGCTCCTACATGGATCTTTACCCAGGGCTGCTGTCCCTCAGGATAAACCTGCTCCAGCGTGGTTCTCATGTCCAGGCCACAGCTTCTTCCAGAGCCCTGCTCCTGTGAGGGCTCTCCATGGATGCAGCTTCCTTTGGGCCATATCCTCCTGTGAAGTGTGACTGCAGTGTGAATATGTGCTCCACCATGGTCCTCTCCACAAGCTGCAGGGAAACACCTGCTTCCCCATGATCTTCTCCATGCTCTGTAAGGAACCCCTGCTCCCTCTCAGCCTCATGCTTCTTCCCTCATTCCTCACTGTAGGGCAGTGAATGTATGTTGAAATTGAGAATAAAGGGTTTTCATTAAAGAACGCTTGAACTCTATTTCTCTGCAAATAATGAGAATCATTTACTCTTAAATGTTAGTGCTTCTGCAGTGGAAACTTATAAAAAAATAGCTGAAATTTTCTACAAGTGGTGTTACCCAAACTGACTGGGTAAGCATATGAGAACAGCTTCAGGAGTGTGGTGCAGACAGCTTGAGGTGGACATACCTGCTGCAGCATCCCCCTGGCACCTGGCAGAAGAGATGCCCTCATGCACAGCTGCAGAAGAGATGTGGCTAGGTTGGGCTAGATTTTCTGCTGGTGTGACTTTATGGAAATCAGCAGTGTTTTGTCACAGTTAATTCAGCACATACACTTAAATGTTTGTTACACAGTTGAAAAATCCATGCAGTTTGGATATTCAACACTGACCTGTTGTGCAGTAATGTGTAAAGGTGACAAATGCTTCAGGTCTTTCTTTTCCTGTATAGAGTACACTACACTGTTTTGAGTTCTTAATGTGGTTTGGGAAATATATTTGTAGAAGTCGGTTTATACTGCAGATACACACTTTAATTTAAGACTTATATGCAAGCAGCCTCAAAGACACAGCAAAACTTAAAGCCGTTTTCTCAAACCAAAAAGTATATTCTTCCTTTATCAGAAAGAGGATTTTCTTTTCCAGCCTGTTTTTTTTCTAGTAGATTTTCAGTAATAAAGGCAAAAATGAAATCTCTTCTTTACTTGCACACTTTCAAGAAGCATACGTCTTAAAAATTGTGTAGATTTGGACATGCCAATTATTTCCTGCAGGCAGTACCTAACCAATACTATATTTTATCTTTGTCAGACAATTGAAATAAAAATTATAGGCCTTTTTTGACATCATCTGTTTTTTTTGCACTGTCTCCACTCATTTTTTCGAACAAAACATTAATTGTTCTGCAAATGTTCAAGTCCAGCTCTGCTGTAATCTTTTGCTCCTCTTTGGCCTTGTAGATAGATAGGTAAAAAAACCACTCCAACTCTGCCTTTCTCAAATGTTAAGAAAATATTGTTTTCCTTATGTCTACAAGGAATCTAGGATGACATTATTCCCTAAATGGTAAATGCAGGAGGAAACCAAACCCATTAAAAATTTTGAAAGAGGTCAATATAAGGTGGAAAACTTGGCAACCTATATGTTATGAGAATAAGACTGAACTGAATGTGAGAGTTAAGGCAGAATCTTTTCTTTGTTTTTTATCTTATTACTCAAATGTCTGAGTGTGATCAAAGGGACTCTTTGTGGGAAATCTTCACCTGAGCGGGGGAATTTGAAACTTTGCACCACAGAGCCCTGCTATTCCCCTTTATTTCAAATACCAGCAGCTTTCAAGTGATAGGGTGAATGTGTGGTGTGGCTCCTCTAGCAGCTACAAAACATGAATTCATCCACCCATAGATTTAGGAATTCCTTGGTTTCTTTATGAGTGTTGTAGCCATGTACCTTCATAGAGGTAGATAAAGAGGAGATCCTAATTTCCTGTTGGAATCAGACTGTAACAGCTGCCAAGACTTAGCATTTGAGCAAGTTGTTGGGAACTCTTTATTTCCACCTAAGGGTTTATACTGGATGAGGTCTGTGTAATTTAGCCCAAGCTGCAGTGACAACGTGTCACTGTAGATTATAATTGCTGATAGAAGTTCAGTCTGTACGCCACAGTTCACATACATTTTTTATGGACGTATAATTAGTGCAATTCCGGTCTCCTGCAGGTTCCAGCCTTGGAAATGAAGAGCAGCCCACCTCCAGGGCATCTGCACCTTCTAAGGATGGTCCCAAGGGGAGCAGCAAAAGCACGACGCAGGTATCGAGCAGCACAGCCACCCCACGCAGAAGCTTACTGCCAGCACCAAAATCTGCCACAGCACCCGCTGGTAAGTGCTCCAAACTTAAAACACCACCTGTGTTAAGCCAAGAAATACAGAAACCTTGCTGTGATGCTGTTTTACTGCTTGCTTTTAATTAATTTTCATGTCCTCCTTCGGCCTACTGCCAGTGTGCTGATTCCATTTACTGTAGACTCTTTGAAACACAGTCAACAACACAGCTATAATCTCACTTTGTGAATTATGTGTAGAACTGAAAGCATTTAATATCCCTAACTACACATGCCAGAGATTTAGTGTATATATTGTTGGTTCTCAACCAGCAGCTTTTTGAAAACACTGCATTGCTTTAGAGACCAAAGCATTCCTTTGAGCAGATAATTCATTTCTAGGTATGTCTGCAGTGATGAGAATATTGGCCTCAAGGTTTGAGTACCTTTGTTTATTTCTCAGTCAGAGAGGCAAAAGGAGGCAAGCAAACAAAAGCAAAAAAACCCTAGTCTTGTTTCTAAATTGTTTCCTTGCCCAAACTCTCCTGCTCAATTCAGTTGTCTCAAATGACCAATTCCATCAAGTTCAGATTAGATTAGATTCGATTCAAAACTAAATTATTTTATCCAGGGTGGCTCTTACTCACCAGTGTTTTACCTTCACCTAAGTTTCATTTGGTTTGATAACACATTGCAAATGGAGCTGGGAAGGAAAAATCAGTGCAAAATATGAGACTAAGACTTTATGAATTGCTAGTTCTTGTACCTGTTTTCAAGACAGATTAACTTGTTGTGGTGGTTTGACTTTGGCTGGACACCAGGTATCCACCAAACCAGCCAGACAGAGGGAGATAAATACACTAAAAGGCTCATGAGTCAAGATAAGGATGAAGGGATAACTCAGCAATTACTATGTCATAAACTTGCCTGTCTTATTCTGGAAGGAAACTAAACATGGAGGTAGGGTCATCTGCCTGTGTTATGCAAACAGTCAGACAGTTCCTGAACAGGGGCATCTGACAAGTTTAGGAAGTTGTTACTATACACAACAGACAGAAGCAAAAGGAATTATGTTAGTCCAATGTTCTAGTTTAAATTTTTTTATGAGCCAAATAAGCAGCAGGTATCTGTGGCCAATTCATGGGGGGGGTTTTGGGTTGGGTTTTTTTGTTGTTTTTTTTTTTTTTTTAATTAAAACAGTGTCATGGTTCCTCAAAATGCTAAGTATTTGATAGGAAAAAAGGTCAAAATAAATCAAAGAAATTATGAAGACAAGATTTTCTTAGCACTTCTAATCTTGCCTCTCTTACAATAGCATATATACATTGGGTGTAGATCCCAATGTGACAGAGACACCTACAGAAGGTAAACTTTTGTGTTAGGTATCCTTTGGACAGTGATTTCTATAGGCTTGATGTTGCATATATATTTAGCATCTGACTAACCTCCTGTGCAAGACATTGCAGTTACTAAACTGAAGTGCTTAGAGCACTCCACAGCTACAGCTGAGAAGCACAGGCACTATGTGTATTGCATACAGCATATTTTATGAAAGGAAGAAGGAAAGCATTTCACAAAGAGGATGGCAGCAATTTAAATATAAAAAATATTTCTGAAAGAGTGCAATACCAGGTAATGTAAAAATTGCATTTGTATTTCAGACGCGTACATAATTTTATCTATGTATGAACAGTAAATTAATTCACAGATTAAAATATATACCTATATTAATGAATCAAAAATATCCATCAAAAATCAAATGAAAGCGTTCATATATTAGATGTTACTTGAGAAGACCAATGAATTATACATTTTCATTTAGAAAAACACAAAGATACAGCTGCTCAAGAGAGATTATATTCCCAAAATTTCCCTAAACATGCTTGTGAAATAAATTGGACTGCAGGGAATAAAAAAATATTTAATTAATGAAAATGGACTCCTTTAGTTTCTGTAGTGCTGCAGATGATGCTGTGCTTCAGATGATCAAAAAATAATTCTGGCATGGGACAATAGCAGTGGAAGATTGTTGTCATGCAAATTGTTTTGCAGGCATGAACTGATGGCCTTTCGACTGGTCTGTGAAAAGAGTGCACTTGATTAGGTTCCAGTATATTGCACAGCCAGCCCTTTTTATATTTACATGTCTGTCAATTTATAGAAAAGGGAAAAGAAAGCACATATTTGATGTCCCGGTTTTTGAGACAGTTATC
>VWYI01055264.1:0-14735 GCA_013399455.1 Anthoscopus minutus
CCCCCAAAAAGGCGCCTAGCACCCCAATAGTATTTCATTCTGAGTTACTGTCTGTCCTAGGTGTATCTATTTAGAAAATCCAACACCTGGCTGTGAGGTGTAATAGCAAAGAAATTCTCCAGTGTGCAATCCCAAAATCTTCCTGTGTGAATTCCCCCTTCAAAGAAGCACAATTTTTAGTTTGTGCTTTGTGTAACACTTCTCATTGCTAAATAGTTAGAGAAAATCTGCCTTCATTTTTCTTTAAGTCTCCTCATTTTATGATGTGTTCCAACCACAATACCAGCTGCACTTATGTATGCAGTATGAAGTATGTATGAAGTATGTTTGACTTCTTCAACAGCACTATAAAGTAGGGATTTTAGCTTAACTGCTCTCTGTGCATTTATAATGTCATAGTAAGAGTAATAATTACATATGTAGTATTCTATTAATATTTTTACTTTAAAGATTTCAAAGGTACTTTCCTACACAATTATATTTTTTATACAAATGCCTTAATAATAGCACTTAGATATTACACCAAAAAGAACAGCTTCAGGGCAGAGAAGGAATTATTTATTTTTTGTATTTGAACACAGGTTTTGCTGCATGCTGAAGAATCATTTTTGTTGAGAAGCACTTTGTTGTCGTGAAGTCAATAAATATACCTTTCACAATGAACGTAACAATTTCCAGCAATGTGAATACTATTTAAAAAAAAAGGAAAAAAAAAGAAGCAGCACATAAAGTTTTTAAATATCAGAGAACTGTCTTTGTGAACCAGATAATAAGACAGAAAATCACCAAAATGCCAGGAGGGCAATTTGAAATGAGAAGGCTGGTTAGGAACTGAATTGTAATTTGGGCAATAAACCCTGTTTATGATAGTCTTCCAGTCATTAACTGTGTCTGTTGCCAGAGGAAACTGGGACTATTAACTTCCTCTGACTGAACCAGAGGGAGAAAGCAATAATTTCTTTTAAAAGCAGAAGGAAAGGTTCTGCTCAATAAAAAGCAATTAAACATTTCCTATAAAAAAGAATGCTCAGGAGACCTCATGCTACTGTCAGTGTGGCTATCAAAAGCTTCCCTTTGGCTCTTTGAAAGATATTCCATGCTATTTGTGTATTTATTACATTTCTGCAATTACAAACTTGACTGAAGACAAATTTTGTTGAGGTGAATGATTCCACTGAATGACTAAGGGTCCAATGAATTTCTTTCTCAACCCAAGGATGAGAATCTTTGATCTGTTTTCAGAGAGGAGGACTAAAGAGATATTCTGTGTGCTTATCATGCTTTGAACAACTAGAGATGACTTTTTAATTGTTCAGATAATTTCTTTCTGCCTCTAATTAATTTTGAACTTTTTTTCAGAGTAGGATATTTGTTGCTATACTATCTTGAATCAGTTGCTTGTTCAGGAAATTGGACTCTATCATTATGTGCCGTATAAAGAAATGTTTCCTTTCGATCTTCTTAGGCTGCAAAAATATTTTGGTGCTATTATTTCTGTTAAAATATTTTAATCGTGTGATTCTTGTCTGGATCACAGAATTCTGTGTAGCACAAAAAGAAGAGAAGGAGCAATCCTTTTTGCATGGAGTTCAGAATTGGACAGTAGTGAAAGATGCAAAACCAGCACTGGCTTCTAGATGTAAGAGGGGTAGCCTGGGAAGAGAATGACTTCATTTTCATAATATACTGGTATCATTTAGCTGTATGAGTAATTTTCTCTCAAGGAAAAGGGTAATAAATTATTGCCAATTACTCTTCCAATTTATCATTATCAACATATAACAGTCATATCACTTTAGCAGTTCATAAAAATCTGGTATTTCATGGGGTTTTATTAGTATCTGGATTGCTGTACAAAATGGCTTTCCGAGGAGTCTGCATCATTACACTGCTTCCCATCCATCACCAGCTGGCTATCAAAGGATATGGGAGTAAAGCAAACAATGAAAATTACTGCCCACATGCTGGTCCTCTTTCCACCATGGTGTCTGCAGTAATTGAAAGCTTGGCTTGTCTAACTGCAGCTGAATTCATGCAACATCTATTGCCAAACAAAGCACGCATATTACTACTTATTTCAAAGCTAATTTTCAGTTATGTTACTACTCAAGACTATTATTGAGTGGTGGGTCAAGTACTTCAACACTTAAGCAAAATCATCTCAGAAGGCCAAAGAAAGGCTTGCTTGACTCTACATATTGTCTAAGATCATTCTATCACATTGCATTAGAAAAGGTGTGTGACAGAAGTGTGTTAGCTCTTCCTCGCCCCACAGGTGAATTCCCCCATCAGTATCTGTGTTCTTGTGACCTACTCAGCATTCATCCCCTCAGGATGGGTTACAAATCCAACTTGCACATTACTGTGGTTGCATTTGTCTTCTGAATAGTAGAAAATGGAAAAGGAGGAAAGGAAAGATTCAAGGAGACAAAATTTATTCAAATGCAGGTATGCTATAGAAGATAAGTGCTGAAAAATCTCAATGATCAGGCTTTATTCTAGCTCTACTACACTGCCTTTCTCTTTAGCTAGGTAAGAAAAGGTTATAGTGAGAAATACTTCAATGTACTCTCTATCTCCCTATTGGAGAGATTTTCAAAGCCATAAAACTAACAACACTATTTCATTTCTCCTTGAAATAGGAATGGTGATAACATAGCAGGGTGATGGGTTACAGCTTCAGAGAGATGTGTGCCATTCTTCAGAAGTCAATGAAGGTACAGGTTTGTAGAAAATCAGATCACAGACTACCGAACAAGAGAGAATTTCAGTGACTGAAAGAATAGAAGTATTTGAAAACTGCTAATATTTTCTATTAGAGCAACTGAGAAAAATTTTAACTCCTCTTTTGGGTCAAAAATGTAAGCATCAGTTAGAATTTTAGAGTACAATCCCCAAAAGTTTTGTAATGATTTAATGTATGCTAAGTCATTCACAATAATAAGAGTGGAAACTCTTAGATAATTATTTGTTCTATTATACCAAATTATTTGAAGTCTGGTGGTTAAAATAAAAGATTATTTGCCTAAAGATATTTTTGTTCAGTTCCTTCTTATTTTACCAAACCAAAGCAAGAATTATCTGGCAGATTTTAGTGATCTCTTGGGCAGGAAGGAAGTGGGAACAGAAAGGATAGCAAATATATCCAAGCTCTACAAAAGGGCTACAAAAGTGATTCTCATTTTAAAAGATATTTTTTAATGCTGTAAATTTTAGAATTGGATCATCTGCCTCAGCTTATTGGAAAGGAATGACTTTGAGGTGTGTGTGTGTGGCTAAAGCCCATATGAGTAAAGGGTATGGCCTATGGTCTTCATTCTCCTTTTGGAAAGGGGTAGACATGCAGCAGCAAAGAGGAGTGGAAAACTGCAAGCCATTGCTGATGGAAAAGGCTGCAGCAGAGACATGTAACTCGACAGGTATCATGTTGTGGGCTTATCTCACACCTCTGTTAGATTGAAATGATGGCTTTAAAAAATATTTTTATGCCAAATACATGGACAGTAGCTGTCAATGTGTATAAAAAAACCTGGAACATTCTTCTACAAATTTCTAAGGATTCACACAAAAAGGTGTCTTTTATTTGGAAACACTTTTTCTACTGCCCTGTGGTTCAAATATTAGTTGCAGTGTCTTCCAAATAATATGACTTGATTTGGAAATTTGTTCCTTTACAGCAAAAGAGAAAGACTCTGCTCTTCAGATTCTCCTAAAAGGGGAACACATTCAGCTCTAGAAAATGTAAAAATAAGCAACAAACCACATACTAGTAATTTCACAAAGACATATGTCTTGGCTCTTGCAAATATGAGGAAAAGAAAAATAAAGGAAAAAGAAATGAGTAGATTTTATATGACATATTTGAGTGTCTTTCCAATGTACTAGTATATTTCTTTAAAAGCAGTCTCACACTGCTTAATGAGTAAAGCATAGATGTGTGTGTGCATCAAAAATGTATGATATATCCACCTTTGCTCCATATAATCCCTTTGGAAATAAAAACAGGCAACTTTACTAAGATATTGCAGAATTTAATAATTGATTAGTTTAAGATTTAATGATATGCTTCATCTATGCATTAAGCATTCTCCCCCTTCTGATGTTAATGCTTTTGAAAGTCATTGCTTGATGACATCACGTAAATTCAGATGTCTGACAGTTAAAAGAAAGATTTAGAGGTCTTGGATAAATTTTTGAAAATTAGTATATTGCAAGTACCAAGAAATTTTAGATGCAGTATCTTAGTATGGGAAAAAAATTCAATCATAAATCTCAAAGGGACCACATTGACTTTGTTAAATTATTTGCAATTTTTTCTGGCCTACTTTTGTCAGATGGGAATATGCCCTTATCTGGGAAGTGTTTACCTTATCTAAGATATATTAATGTTGCTTTACATATGACTTGGGTTAAAAAAACGATTTTAAAGCTATGACTAAATATTGAAAGAAATCTTAGTTTCTTGTCAAATTCATGTTAACAACAGTCTAAACACAGGGGGGAGACAAAGACTTGGTTAAGACAGAAACAGAGCTATGCTTAAAAGCTAAGCTTGGGGAAAGTAATGGGTAGAGTGAATATAGCTTGTGATTTACAAGAATTATGTTTGATTTAATATAATATTTTTATTATATGCCATATGGCTTTCTAAATTGCCCCCTAACATTATTTGGTGAGAAATAGTTTACCTTATTTCTTTTTCCTTTATTAATTCCTTCAAATGTGATATTTTCTTAGCCTATTTCTGGAAGAGATATCACAGATAGCCTTCCCTTGTCTGTGCCTGTAGCTGATGTTGAGGTATTTTTGCCAATAGAAAAATTACATTGAATCATATAAAAGTGATATTGTCTCTGCAGATTGTACCACTAATATCTGAAATAAGATGCACTTATTTTTCTCTTTTTATTTTCTTCACTTGAGCACCCTTTGCTGTTTGTGTAGTGTTTTGCAGTGCTTTCTTTTGTTTGAGGACTCTTAGCAAAGACTTAATAGGATAAAGATTTTTAAAACTGTTTTCTTCAAAAAACATCATGGCATAAAAAAATTAGCAAACCATGCCTGCACAACTTTTACAGTCATCTGTGGTCTGCAGTGAGAGCAGAGCTAAGAAAACTTGCTGGATATTTGATATCTGGGAAATTTAAGCCCTCTTTCCCTACTGCAAAAGTACAACAATATTCCTGGCTTTGCCAATGTAAGCTAGCCATATCTCTGAAGAAACCTATCCGGAATTCATTTTCCTTGTACACATGAGGTCTATCTGCTGAGATTGAAGGTCAGCTCATTTTTCTGATTGCTGATGTGGTTTCCTAATTGCTCAGAGGTGAACTGAGACTGCTTACACTGGCCAGCAAAGAGTCAAAGGATGGACTTTACGTTGCAGTAAAGAAAATATAGCTGACTGGAAGTGAATCCTGTCAATTGATTTAGAATGGTAGAAAAGAGCTGGATATGATAAGGTAACAAAGTGATAATGTGGACAGACTTCTGAATGGTAGAAGTAGTTTTCTATGTGGGCTTTACCAAGTTGGTTACCCTGTCCTTGTAATACTGTTTTTGTGCTTTATATCTACTTGCAACGTTTTAAAATGAAAACGCCAACTAATCCTTACATTTTGGTATACAAAAAATGTGCAAAAATAATTCCAAAGACTTTAAAGTACAATTAAATTCAAGGGATGATGATCTTGCTAAATTGGTCAGTACTGCTCTGTACTCTAGATATCAATTCAATTCTGGATGATTTTATATCTTTCTCTCAGATCCATAATCACTCAGCCTTCTTTGTGTTGTTATGAATTGTAACTAGGAAATCAACATTTCCAAATAGCATCAAGGAGTTGTCTTGCTTCCACACTTGAAAGTAATTCATAGTGACAAGAAATAGATAGAAATAAAATAAAGGACTACTTTACAGGGCAATTAAAACCTCTTGAAACATGGCTAACTTCCATGCTATTAAAAAGAAAATGCAAGCCAGATGTTTAGTGTAAGTATGTGTTTGGACTACACAGATGCAGCATGTCTGTGACTTTTAGATCAACAAAACAAATTAAAAGTAATTTTTTTCAGTGTAGATAAATTCACTGTACTCTAGTAGAATCATAGAGTTATAAAATCATAGAATCATTGAATGGTTTGGCCTGGAAGGGACATGAAGATGATCTAGTTTCAACCCTCCTGCCATGAGCAAGACTGCTCAAAGCCCCATCCAAGACCCTGACCATCTCCAGGGATGAGGAATCCACAGCTATTCTGGGTAAGAGATACAACATTGGGAATTGTTCCTTAAATAAGAACAATATTGATTGGAAATTGATGGTGGATCTGTTGAGCTATTTTATTAATTATTGTTGCTGAACCAGTGCATAACCAGAGCTCATACCTTAAATATACATAGCAAAATGAGCTGTCAGGCAGTCTGGGAATAGCTGCTTGGGCTATGTGGCAGGGGCAGTACTATCCTCTCTACAGTCTGTTTTCTAAAATGAAGCAACTGCTATGTCAGCTCTGGCTGTTAGATCTTTGCTGGCAATAGTGACTAGCATAGTGCAATCGCTGGAGTTTTAGATAGCTGGGTTCTGAGCAGCTAAGAAAACTTAGCAATAAACAAGCAGGCAGAACTATAAGAAAGCCATTTGCACCAGTGGGAAATTTTAAGAAAAGGTAACTGTAGACCCTTCCTGCCCACCTTCCTGCCTGCCTGTCTACATGGGATGACAATTCTGAGCTCTGGCTGAGACAGCTCTTGAGTAATGTTAAAAAACTCACTTTGGGTAACATTAGCACTTCAGTTTCTCCCTTTACTGATGCTTAGGTCTCCTGTTCCCATCTGCAACAGTATCTTTGGTGCCATGTGCAAGCATGCTCGCTGCTCTGGGGTACCCTGCCTGCCTGTGGTTCATGGATTGATGATTCAAGTGAGTAATGGAGGTATCTGCCTAGTCTGGGCTTCTGCCTCATAAAAAGGGGAATGAAAGGAATAATTGGTGACTGGATATCACACTGAGGATGAGTGCTACTGATTGTCAAGATCACTGTCACTATTCAGAACGAATTAAGATTTTGTTTTAAGGCAGCATAACTAATCATGTAGAGTGAAGAGGGGATTAAGAATACTACGTTCTGTATTATAGCAAAGATACTTCATAATAATAAGCAGAGAGATATTAAGGCTGTCACATCAATATCAATGATTCCGTTATGTAAACCCTGTCAGCAATATTGCATTATTTAGAAATATGTAATACTCCACACAAAGACTGCACACTAAATATGCTTGAGAAAATAAGTAAAACAAACTCACAGAGAGAAAAACAAGATGAGCATGTGTTAGGATTGATTCAGTAGTTTTTAGGTTTCAGCTCCCTGGGAAATGAACAAAGATTTATTGGTGTTAAACATCAGACATATAGATACTTGAAGAGAAAAGACTTGTGAGGACCATATTTTTCAAGAAGCAGTGAAAATGGGGCATGTTTTGTAAAAAGGACAAAAAAAGATAAGGCTCATTTATGGTCTCTAGCTGGCAAAACTATGTGACTACCCATCTGCTTGTTAATTTAAGCCTGATCATGCTACAGCTAATGATAAAGGTTGGAGTTCTGTGTACTTAAGGTAGCTGCTCACAGGTCTTGATTCTAGAATATTTGGTGGGCTAAATATCATAAATGATGGCACAAAGGTCATGTCTCTCTGAAGACCAGGGATATCAATGTCAGATGGATATTCCTGTGGTTCAAGTGGGGATGGAGATAATCTTACGAATTTACCTTTATTTGTAAATGCTTTGCCCATGTTTTCTTTGTGCCTGCACGTTTTCCTGTTCAATGTCAATAGAAGAGGGAGGGCAAAAATTAAATGAAGACAAGAAATCTGTGCACCTAATTCTGCACAGAGAAAGCAGGAACTTTGCAAGTATTGAATGTAACCTGATATCCCTTGGAAGTACTTCTTTTCCTGTACAAGTGGCAGAGTTGCACTGTGAGCCCATTTTAACAGCCTGATCATCTTTAACACATCAGAGTGACAACTTAGTAAAAACTTGAAGTTATTGACTACTGATGTATTAGAGTCATCTGTACAAGTTTTGTTATGCTTCAACAGATATAGATTTATAATTAAAATGTCTTGAAATATTAATTAAGTTTATGTATGAATTACAAGTATTATGTCATAAATTTGCTGGCAAGATTTCTTTTTGTTTCAACTCTTTATACCATGTATTTTCTCTAGACTAAAAATGACTGAACTAAAGCAATATCATGCAAGAAAAGGTGGACTCAGTAGGACTGGCCTGAATGAGATAAAAAAGGAAAAAGGAGCTCTGCAATTACAATTGACAAGTTGGTTTAATATCCAGTGAAAGAAGACTGCAATTCAAGAGCAGCTGGATTAATTAAGTAATATGGCAAAACAAACCATGGGTTATTATCATTTTCAGTATGCCTGAGGACTTAGGGAGGCCTGAGGGCTCAGAGTTCAACCTCTCTCCACACAGGAAGAGCTGATATCTATAATGAGCATGGGTGTCAAGATATAAAAATGTATTATATATGAGATACATAATAGTGGTATGTATGTGACAAATTTCATACAAAATATAAAGAAGGTATATTTTATCTCATAAATCTTATTATGTGAATATCTTATATCTCTGTGTATATACAGACTAATAGATTGCAGTGTATATGGAACACAGGCTAAAAAATGGGGGAAAAAATCTTAATGTCTAGTACAATCAGAAATAAAACAATCTGAGGAAAGAAACCAGTAAGTGGTCTGGTAGTATGTGAAATAAATGATGTGACCCAGTTTGCTTTTACTGGAAATCTGCTGCTGCCTGGGGCATTAAAATCTATCAGGCAGGTGAAAATAGAAAGTGAATGACCAATGGGTGGTTTAACAAATTTATAAAAGTTTCATAGAAAACCTGGAAACCCTGAAAATGATTCTGTGTAAATTTACATACCAATTACTAAAAGACACACAGATAATGTCCTAGAAAATTAGACTTTTAGTAGACTAGTAGACTGTTTTGAAAGTCCCCTGCAGCCCACGATGTGTACAAGGTAAGAGTTCTCACTGTAGCTCAGTGTGAGGAATGGTACAAAAGAGATGGTGCCATCTGTCATACTCTGCAGAAGATGGAAAACTCACTTGTTATGGTAAAATTAAGTATGGCAAAGTTTTGTTAATTACAGGGCCAAGTTTCTTTCCTGATTAGAAGCTGGTCTTGCTTGATCTGTTGGGGCAGATCTGAATGACTGATGAAGGATCATCAATTTGTGGAAGACCAGTGGATTTGCATTAATTTCTATTCTCTTATGACAGTGAAAAGCAGAATGATCAGAAGCAGCCTGACTCATGTTTGAGAAGGATGCATCTGTTGATGAGATGGGAATTCTGCTGGTTAGTGTCCAGGAAACACTCACATTGAGGAAGTCTAGAAGCAAACTTGCAGGCAATGTTTAACTGTGTGTATAGACCACAAGTGATAATTTTGTTCTTCCGGTCCAGACTGGAAACTGTCCAATATTGCCTTTTGCAGGACAATAAACTGTGGATCTGCTTGATATTTGGATGCATTTGTAAACAGGTGGATCATGAGTACTCAGGTGGAGCCTGACTCCCAAAGGAGAGTGAATGGAAAAGGGTGGCTAGTCCCTACAGCTTTGGAAATACAATCCTTGACAGAATGTGTAAAGGTGAGAACAAAGGCGAGCTGTGGCAAGGGAAATTCAGGCAACTGGTAAGTGACAGTGAGAAAATCTTTTATCAAAGTGTAGGCAAAAGTCACCAGAGACCAGGATTTCAACAACTGGCTTTTTGTAAAACCAAGTGAAAAGCAGACCTGACAAGAAAATACAGTATCTGAGCAACAGTTAACTGCGGTCTAATGGTGTCCACAGACAGATGATGTGAGCAGAACTGTGCAAAACCATGTGTTTCCTTTCAGAACAATAAAACCCAAACATACCAGAGATTACCGATAGTGATAGGAATCTGTACGAAATGTTGACATGTATAAAATATCCTTCAACAGAAAATGAGCACAGCTTGAAAACTCTCATGTTGCAGGCCTGAAAACATATGATGTAAAGACACAGAGACAGTTCTTACATTTTTAGGAGAAAAGTTGTACTGAATGGAGAAAAAGGTAATCAGTCAAAGCAATCAAGGTAAGTGTCAGAGCAGGAAATTATCAGGTTGTGCTTTGGAGCCAGTGAGTAAAAACCAGCTAATATCAGAAACAAGCTTAGCATGGAGGAACAGTATAGTAATTCTGCAGCTATAGATGACTTCAATTAGAACATAAGCCTTAATTGCTAGGTATTTGCGACTGTTTCTTACCATACAGTAGTGAAAGTTGTTGTTTACTGCCTTAATAGCCAATGTAATTTTATGTTAAATTACTACACTAAGTACAGTTCTATTGTCATGAAATTGGTGGCAAATCTGTGACAGAAAGTTTGAATTTTTGAAAATAAGCACTAAATCTCAGAGAAACATCCCAGCCTGGGCTCTGTCCTAAGTAATAAAGTACCAAAAGATTGTGTCTGAAGGAGGGGCAAATATAAACAGTCCAGTAATTCCAGTGTAATAGAGAAACATGAAGGGCATATCTGTACATATGTATTTCTTTCCTGATTAGAAGCTGGTCTTGCTTGATCTGTTGGGGTGGATCTGTACATATGTATGCATAATAGGAACTGTGTTCTTTATAGTCAAGTTACATCCAAGAGTAATCTACATATTCAGTCCTAGCTAGATATATATTACAGCTCATCATATATGAAAAAGCACTTGCAGATTCAAGATAAGGGACATGTTGCAAATTCTGTTTTCAAATTTAGAAATTCAGCATAGGACTATCTACTTTTGCACATTTTACGCTCTTTAGGCTTTCAGTTAATCTCAAAATAAGCATACCTACATATGCAGTGTAAAACACATATGAAGATGACAGTACACCTTTTTTTGGATTCCAAATAGTAAAAAATGACATATGTTGACAGAATACCTTATCATAATGGTGCTTTTCAATTATGGTGCTTAAAAATCAGTTTGAAATAGTATTTTATTTTATTCATCTTTCTTGAATAAGAGTGAGAGAAGTGTTCCACAAATCAGCAATTTCAGTGCTGCTTTCTTCACTGTCAAGTCTCACTTAAGGAAGTCTTGCTGTACACACACTTTCCTGTAAGAGAGACTGTGAAGATAGACCTGCCACACTCCTTTCTAAAGCAGCCTGAGAGCACTGCATGGTTGCAACTCTGCTAGAGACAAATGAACACCAAGTTGATTATATGAATGCACAGGAATAGCTACTGCAACCTATTTAATATTTTATATTAAATTTTATTAAATTGAGAAAGACCAATATAAACAGTGACAATAAAGATGTGCACGCAATTTCTCATGTAAAACACAGATTTATGCTGTGATCTCTGTTTTTTGTATGATGCCACCAAGCAAGAAAAATTATCGGCATCATGAAATATTTTTTCTCTTGATATGCTCAATCTCTGTTACTAGAATTTATATATATATATTTATATGTATATGTCTTTGTGCAGTTCATCTGCTACACACAGGATCACCCAGGAAACTATTCCCACATATGTTTGTCAAAATATAACTGGTGACCAGAAAAGGAAAATATCTTACTATAAATCAAAGTGTAAGTAGTACCATAGGCCAAGACTATCTTAGATAGATTTTGGAACAGTGCAAATGCTCTACACATATGCTTTACTCAGAAATTTTTATAAAGGTATTTAATTACAATGCCATATATATCTTGTCATAATGCAGAACAAGCACTCAGATTGGTCAAATACCTCTATTTGGCTTTTTCTGAAAAATAGAACTGAACACTACTGAAAAGTTACAAGACTTAGTATGCATTGGCATGCAGGAATTTAAAAAAGAATGTATTTACTGTTAATAGATTGCTGCTTCATAGCACAATTTTGGACTTGGCACTAGAAAGTAGTTAAATGTCACAAAGCATACAATATGGGACAAAGAGTGGGTTTGATTATCTGCATCTGTCCCATCCTTTCTAATGAAGGTTTCTGAAATTTATGGAATTTATACACGTATAATTTGTGTACAATAATTTATAAACAGATTGTTGATTTGACACAGTACTTGTAGACTTATAGAAAAGCTAAGATGTTAATTGTATATCACTTATTTCAAAGTAAAATATCACAAAGAAGATTTGTAAACCCAAATCAGAAGCCATGCAGCATCTCAATAATGAGGAAACCAGTATTTAACTTGTATGTGATTTGTGGTGTGGCAAAGTTTATGAAGAGCTTATAATCCAGATCTCTGGGAGCACTTTGTAAACAAGAGAAATGATAGTGGTGTCTATATGGTCACTGGGAGCAAAGACATCAACCAATCTGTGCAGCAGAAGTCATGTCTGAAACACCATGATGATCAAAAATTAAAATGACAGAAATAAGATTTGGTGGTATTATGTTCTACCTGGCTTCTGTATTTCCTGCCTTGAAGGTTGTTGGGCGAGTAGCAAAAGTTGTCCTCTGCATAAAATGTGGAGATAGAGATGAAGTATATTGTCCCAAATTCCTAGTATTCCTAATATAAAAGGAACATAGAAAACCAAAATGAATGGAACTAATTAGAAAACGACATCATTAATTTAGTACTGGTTCATGATCTACTGTTTAAGGCCTTAGATCTCCAGCTACTTGTGGGAGGTGCAGTCACAGAAATAAGAAAAGCAGTACTTTTTGCATTTTCTATCACTCTCTCTTCTTTAAAATGTGGAAATCCGGCAGTTGTGACCATCAAAAATGTTTATCCTAGTTCTTCCTTTTTTTCCCTAAGTGGATAGCTAAGGAAGACCTGGAATTTTGGGATTCTGAGATTTGTTCTCCTCTTACCTAGATATAGGGTTCTAGCTTTGCTCACCTGTAGGTGACAGCTCATAAGGTCTCAGGCTTTCAGTAGTGAAAGAGCTGGTGACTATTTTGTCTGTGTGGGTAGAGATAAATTTTAAATGTTCAACATGTATGTTTAGCAGTTTGGATTGTAAAACCTTTGGCAGAAGTTCTGATCATGGCAACTGGGCAGCACATACTGGGTTTGTGTAGCAGTATATGTGCCGATATATCCTCATGAACCTGTTCCACTACAAGAACATTTTCTTAACATCAGTCCCAGAAAAAAAAAGTCACTGCTTTCCAAAAATCAAAGTTGGTATCAGTATAAATTTATATTCTTTGTTTTTATTAAGCAAGTTAACACACAAACTGAAATAAAAGCCCAGCCTCTCCATGGGAAAATGCTCATATTAAAGATTTTGTTTAAAGGATTTAATGAAATTGTTTTAGTAGGTATTCTTTCAGAGAGAAGGGGAGAGCTTACCAGGGGTGAAGGAAGATCTTTGTGGTAAGAAAATTCCACCAGATTAATTCCATCAGATTTATTAATTATGAAAGCACTCAGAAATTCTAGCAGACATAAGGTCAGTCTGTAGAGGAAAAAGGTTCCTTTGTAACACAGTGACTCATGTGTGTACACTTACCCACTTTATTTTTTCATCCATGTTTCATCACAGCCCAAATTTTGAACAAGGATTTTTAAAGCCACTCTTAAAGTAAGCTGCCTGATATCTTTAGATTCTTTTCCAAACTCCTTTAGGAAATTCACAGGACATCCCAAAATTTCTGAGTGCCAACCCCACCTACCTCATTAGAGTGGAGAAGAAATTTTGTGGGGGAAAATGTGCTAAAAGTGCCAGAAAAATCTGCATGCAAAAACTGGTCTCTAATAATTAGCAAGTAATAAGAAAGAAATCATCACATATGTACAAATGGCAAACTGAGTCATGCCTCAGCAATATGCTTCTTCACTGTGATTGAGCAGGCCAGTTCATTTTCAAAGCAGTAATTTGAATGGTGTAAAGGGAGACCTGTTTATTTGCTTCCTTTCCCCCCCACCTTCCTCCAGTAAAAGACAGAACATTAGTTAAAAAAAAACAAATGAAGTAAAATTCCCCGAAGAACCTTAGCAAAGAACAAGAAAAACATCCATTGTAAACAGCGGGTGGGTCTTCTGACAGGCTTTGTTTGCAAATGATAACAATTACAGGTAATTTTTCATTTCAACTGGAAGAACAGGTATTAAAAAAAAGGAGAGCAAGAGAAACAGAGAGCGAGTGAGATTTCCCAAGTGCCTTATTCCCTCCCAGGTCTACAACCTAACAGGAGTGTAGAGAGCTCGGTAGTTTCTTCTTATTCCATTAAGTGAGATCTAATTGTGTCTCTTCTGTCTGTTGGCAGATGCGGTTTCTACATAACAACAGCCCAGAGACAGAGCTGCCTGATTAATGCCTCCAGCTGTCATATGCCCCATTATCTGTGCATTTGCATAACTTAATGGTTTAGGACAGGGGAGAGAGGATGCTTAATTTAATGTTTAGCAGGCCCTTGATAGCTGAATAATTTAAGAACTGTCAAGGGAGGTCAGTCTTACAGCGATTCAGCAAGACAGCCGTGATTTCTGAATATCATTAAAATCCTTACTTAGGATAATTTGAGGGAAAAAAAATAAAAAAGAAGGGGAGCATGGAAAAACAACAATGCCTGAAAGGAGCCTTGCTTTTCTGTTAACTATTCCTGCCCTGAAGATTAGGAGAAAGACTTGTGGAAAAAACCACATCAATAAATAGCATGGACAAGAGAGAAAGGGAT
>VWYI01055333.1:0-14481 GCA_013399455.1 Anthoscopus minutus
TGCACATCGACATTGTATTAATTGAAAAGCGGGTTCTTGTGCATAACTGCAAGTGTGTATTTTTAGATGTGAACCCTCCAGCTTGCCACTAGTCTTTTGAAGTACTGGTGTCAGATTTTGTGTGCTTTTTTATATGTTACTGAGCTGTGAGCCATCCACTTAATTATACAATTAATTAATTATTTAAATGTCAAACCAGGTTAAAACTTATGTAAGTGGGCAGGTAAAAATGTAAAAATCTAATTGTGGTAAAATGACTTTAAATTCTTGTTGAGTTACTCTTGCAGAATGCATACTTTAGGAAGCGTTCTATATAAATTTTGCAGTCAGTCACAGAAGCAGTAGTTATTTCTTTATCATCAGTACTTTAACTGTGAAGTTTATATTCTTTCAACTTCATTGTACAAGAACATTAATCTTATTTTTAATTGCTGTATTAGAAAACAATGAGTACAAATGAGTAGCTACTGCTTCTTGGTGTTTTGTGTTAGTTAACATCATGGTGAAGTATATGCACGAGTTGTGTATGTATAGATAAGCCAACAATTTTCTGTGTGTTTTGGGGACTAGCAAAATCTACATCACAAATTTTGACACATTACAGCTGAAGGAAGAGGAACAGCGTGCAAGACAAGATACATTCTTCAAGGAAAGATGCTTGTCCAGCAGTTTGCTTCATGTGATTGAACTGAGCCTGTAAGGATTCATGGATAATATGAACAGGAATAGATCTGAATAAAGCAAATCTGCATACATGGTAACCAGTAGCTCTTTTACTTTTTTATGTTGCTTAACTGTTTTATTTGAGGGAAACCTGTGTGATTTAAACCTTATAGCTTTTGCAACTTTATTACTGGTTATATACATTTGGCAATTATAATGTGCAAGCAATTGAAAAAAGTCAAGTAAATGCTTGTTTTTTATAGTAGTTTGTTCATGTTAAACTGTTCATATAATGTCTGTACACAGCACCACTGATTACAGTAGATGTAGTGTTGTAATAAACTGTTTAATGGGGCTGATGTGTAAAGCTGTTCAAGTTATTTGATGTTTACACCTCAGGGAAAGTCATGTGTTCAGCAATATTTAAAAATAATGTTACAATGAAAACACTGATGCTGTCTTCAAAAACATCGCAATAGTTTTTGCATATGCCTCAACCTAATCTTGCATTCAGCGAGTTAAACGTACTAATGTTGCGCTCTCCCACTCAGTTTTGATATATAAATAGATGGTTACGAAAAACCTTTAATTCTGTTTTGCTTTTTAGCAGTGTTTACCTAGGTGGCTTGTGAATTTGCTAATTGACTTATAAAACTGTAAAAACTGCAGCTCTGTGGTCAGTTGTTCCGAGGAGAGATAGGCCCAGGTCTGCGATTTTCAGCACACTGAAAATTTTCTTTCATATAGCCTTGATCCTGATTGATACTACAGTTAATATAAACTTAAACTGTTCATATGAACTTAAACTTCCCATAATAAGGGGTAGAAAGGTTAGGTTTAAAACACCCAAAATCCTGCAGTTGCTTACAGTTTTATAGTAATAGTGCTTGTGTGCTCCCTGTCCACCCCCAAGGCCGTAGCAGTCTGTACATAGTTGTATATTAGAAATGTGCCAGAAGAAACAAGATGTTACCATTTTTATGACTTCATAGGTTTGGTATTTTCTTAATACTTCGGGGTTTATTCACACATGCATATTAAAGAGAAGGTACATTTGTACATCCTTGTTCACCAGTGGGCAATATTTAAATGTCTTAGCAAAAAATGGCACTGATTAAATTTGTCAGATGAGGTTTTGTAAATTTACCTAAAAACAAAATAATGGAGCACTCAGTGAAACTAGGCATCAAATTAAAGAATTTGTTTTAAATTTCGTCAAGTCTGAAACGCAAGCAAATAGAAATTACATAAAAGCTGCAAAAGCCTCATTTCTGTCAGCCTTGCACAAAGGCTCACTTTTAGTCTACTGTAATGCATTATGTAACAGAACACGCTCTTGGAGTTGTCACCTGTTCAAATAGCTGCACTTAATGTTTTAAGTTAAGTTTCAAGACCTCAGATGGCTTTAAGAGGCAATTCTTAGAAGTCTCTTGATTGCTTTTTTACCAATTTTGAAGATTTTACAGCTGACTTAAAATGTTACCCTGTTCAGGAAAGCATTTAAATCTGTTTGGTTTTCCAGAGCATATAAATTGTGTGCTTACATTTCATAGATTTCAAGGAATGTAAACATATGCTTTAAGTGTCGTATTTGCATACATGAGTGATTTTTATGCTTTACTGAGTTGGGACCAGTAGCTTATGCAACTGCAGAAGTTTTGCATAAGCCCCAAATGCTCTAATATTTTTGGCACCTACTATTCAACTAGGTTTCCTGCAGCCAGGTTGATGATGTTGGACTTGGCTACAGCTTCAGATTCACCCCTTTTTTTTTTTCCTTAAATTGTGTACCTCAGTTCCTCACGCATGGGATCACTGGTGTTTATTGAACTATTTGCTACTGAGAAGATATTTCACATGTTTGTTTAATCCTGTTTGAAAATGAAAAACTGCCTTTAAAAGTTTTGTAAAACTGAAAGTTGTATCAAGCAAGTCATGGATCACCTCCTGCTTTTTTTGTGAATAGGTATTGGTTACAAATAGTACTGTTGTAACTTTTTTTTTCTTTACTTAAAACCTGTTATTTACTACTGTGTGTAATAAGTTTAAGGAAGAAATTACCTGCCTGTAGCAGTTAAATGGGGAATATCTAATACTGGAAAAGCAGCAGGTAAGTAATGTTCCATTGCATAGATATATTAAATTAAAAAAAAAAAAAAAGTAATATTACGAGCATTTTATGTAAGAACTCATATTTTAGTCCACATTGAAATAGATTTGAGACTGTTGCTGTTTTTACATAGTGTAATTTCTCATTCACATATTTCCATTGCTGGCAATGGAAATAGTGGGGAGAGAATAGCAGGAGGTAAATAACATAAGTTAAACAGAATGGCCATTGTGACCTGAGAAATTAGATCCCTGTATGAAGCCCATTATTTCTGCCTGTTCTCCAAATTCTTAGTTTTAACTGGTAAATGTACTGTGTTGCAATTTAAATAATCCTCTCTTGTTGTTGTGAGCTTCTTTTGGTAGATTTTTTTATAAAACAAAAAAATGTACAGAAAAAAATCCAAAGACCCTGATAGACACCAAAAAGGAATATGCCTAATGTTCATCATATATAACTGGATCTGTAGTGGAATTTTTACCAAGTCTTGGTTTACTAAAGGTTCCTGCAATTTCCTGTGGACATGCAGGAAATGGCAGTTTGGAAGCTTGCTGGCTGGTGG
The DNA here is from genome assembly GCA_013399455.1 of Anthoscopus minutus. Taxonomy (NCBI): domain Eukaryota; kingdom Metazoa; phylum Chordata; class Aves; order Passeriformes; family Paridae; genus Anthoscopus; species Anthoscopus minutus. The sequence continues at coordinate 3,336 of VWYI01055333.1, forward strand.
TGATGCCATGATGGCTACTGCTGTTTATTATTCATTCAGTTCTATTTTGTTTCCTTTTTCTGATCAAAGCATGAAATCATCTATGAAGAAATATTTCATTTTTTTCAATTAATGAGTTTATAAGTAGCATTGAAAATGTTATCTTAAGGCTATGTCCTTTATCTTGAAAGAAAACTAACAAGTAGTGACTTAGGGGTGGTGGTGCTTTACCAACAGAACTTGTTTTGGTGGTTTGTTTTTTAGAAGTAGAGGGTGTTTTTTTAAAAGTAAAATTTTTACAGGACTACACTTTTTGACAGGTAAAAGTACTTAAGAGCATAGCATTTTGGAAACTGTATAGTCTTTTTTTTCCCTCATTCCCTTTTTGCTTTCTGTGCCAATAATTTTTGTTCTGATTACATTTTGAAAAATGTTTGTCAGAACTTCAAATTTTTATTTACAGTGTGGCTTATAAGCTTGGAAAGCTGTTGTTTTTTGTGTTAAACAACATAATTTTATTAAATTTAGACATCAGTTTTTCTTTATGGACTGAGTACTTTCTGGTTTTGTTCCTTTGAAATTGGTGAGGCTTAGTTTTTCTAACTGTATTTTTTTACCTGATTGTTTAGTTGCATACCTAAACCCTTGTAAATGTTTTTTTTTTCCTAGCTGTATGTGGATAATTGGAGATTTAAATGTTGTATATACTTGTCATCTGTGTTTCTAGTAAAATACATGGCATTCTTTGTAGAAATACTTAATTTCTGATTTTTTTCCTCATCCACGTGCTCTTTGTGTACAGGTTAAACAGATATTGCTCCCATTTTATTTATAGAATTTTATATGTAGCCTGTTAAAATTGTCTTTGGTTCTTGTGTGAACTGAGATACAGCCTTAAATTTCCTAACACAGTGCTCGTTAAGATACTGTCAGTCATGTAAATTTAGATATAAAACATGCAAGTTTAGAACTGGTACTCTTCAGAGTTCTGAGACACTAATTTGCTTCTCATTGAAATACAAACCCTTCAACATTTTAGAGAAGGAAAGTGCAGGTCAGTGTCCATATAAAAAAATTAATTAATTTGAATTATTTCCAAAATAACAATTGTAACATAGAAGAGAAGCAATGTGGATTCAGTTGAGATTCAAATTATTTTGGTAATTCAGTGCACAGGTCTTGAACATAATGGTTGCAGCATGCTGATGAATCATGATGTTTATGCAGAAATACTGTCTCTTGCAATTATGATGTCTTGCAATTAATACTTCAGACTGGCTTGGGGTGGATGGGGGTGTTGAGTTGAGGTTTTTTGGTTTTGTAGTTATTTGGCCTTCCTCCCCTTTCCTCCCCATACCCCGTTAAGGTCTGACATTACATATATTTTTAGATTTCTGTTTCGCTTTAGAGGATAAATTTACTAAGGAGCAGTTTGGGGTATAAAAGTTAATCAATTTGATGTTCTTGTGGGATTTGTTTTCCCACATGTTGGACAAAATATGATAAAGCTCCTTATTCCATTTGTATATGGTACGTTTGTTAATTCTTGTACCCTTTCTGTAGCCCCAGTGATTGCAATAGGTTCTGGGATGATGCCTATGCCTGTGCTTAAATCTTCTAAATATGCTAATTTTACAGAAGTTTCTTGAAAATAGTAAACAGTATACCTTTGATCCTGACGGAATGGGGCATTTAAGTTGTAAAAATTCTCATCTATTCATACCATGCAATGTGATTTTTACATGATTTCAGAAACAACACTTCAGAATATATTCAGCTAATAGACTTCAGTCTCACCCTCTTATACACAGTATTTTGTAATAGAAAATATTTTAAACTGTGCATATTATCACATTATGAAACAGACATTCCTTTGATCTTCAGCTGTTAAAATAATGAGGAATGTGTGTGCTTTTATAAATATAAATGGTTGCAAATTCATATTCCTTACTACTGCAGTTGTCCTTTTTTAAAATAATAAAGAAAAAAAAAAGCCAAGTGTTTTAAAGGTGAAATACATTCCTATTTGGTAAACTGTAACATTTTTATGACGATTACCAGCACTGCTGACTTTCTAAACAAAAGGCTGTATTGTCTTCCTGTACCATTCCATTTCCTGGTTCCTGCTTTGCACAAGGATATATGAGTAAAATATTCAAGAAATGGTTTGAAATACAGGAGAGGGGTTGTCCAAGTTGGAATGCAGACTTGCAATGCAAAATATAAGGAAATGGATGCCTGTCAGAATGCCTGACTCCAAAGGATTTTATGTATATAGTAAACAGTTCCCTGATGCTGGCAGGCCAAAGAGTCTGTTGAATACTGGAGTTTTTGGAGACCTATATTTCTCCACAAGGTAAGATGGATCCTAGCAAATGTAGATTTCAATACATTTTCAGCAGAGGTACTTAAATAATCTGTAAGTTTAGGGATACTTTCATTTTTTCAGATGTTATATTTGAAATATTGCACAACTTTTAGCTTTCATAGGGTTTTTTTTTCAGCCTTTAGGAGACTGTTAAGCATTTTGCTGTCCAACTTTTGTGTTGGTCTTAAACTGCAATAGTAGTTTTCCTTGTATTGAAGAAATAAAGACCATTTTTATATTAAAAATACTTTTGTCTGTCTTCATTTCAGCTTGTCTAATTTCTTTGCAATTCTCATTATTGCCAGACTTTTCAAATTTTCAGACATTAAAACTTGGGAGAGTGGACATTCTAAGATAGTTACAGCTAGATTCTGTGCTGTAATTACTTCTGCATCTAGAAATAGTTTATACTAGCTCTTGTCCTTATCCGGACTTTTTGCAGAGTGCAGATATTTTTTTTTAAGCTAACCTTATTTTTCTCTAAAATACAGTCACCCACATGAAGTGTGTTAACTAAAGGGAATAAAATAAGCATGTGCATAAAACAATTTTATTCTCTTGAAATTACATTTTCAGACTCAAACATCAGCATAATGTTTGAAGCTGTGGACTTTCTCTATAGGAGGCATTAAACCACTCATGACAGAATTTTTAGTCTGGTTTCTTTCATTGACTGCATCTGGCAAATGTTAAGCATTGCAAAGCATGTGAGTGTTCAGTGCAATGGCTGTAAAACAGCTGTATAGCAGGTGGAACTGCTGTCAGCTCACTTCATAAAAAACATTGCTTTGGTAGCAGTGACAGTATCTATCCTCTGATGATTTAAAACCACTTTTGATACTGGAGTTACATGGGCAAATATTTTAACTGCTAAAGCAGAACATTGTGTTATGTAAAACATCTCTTGTGTTACATACACAAAGCCACAATTGCCATACTGTGCTATTCTAGTGGTAATCTTCCATAATTCATAATACTTGTCAAAGGTCGTTCACTCTGGCACAAAATGAGCTATCTAGCTACCCATTGTGCCAGCTTAGATTACCAGTATCATTTTCTGTGCTGTTGGCTCTACCTTTGGACTGTGGTGAGCCTCTGCCATTTGACAGTGGTAATATTATTTGAGAATGCTGGTGTTCATTTGGGAAAAAATGATCGTTTCAAAAATAAGTCTAAAATTTAATCTGATTGGCTTGGAAGAACAAAACATTCATGACTGTCTTTAAACTCAGTGGGTGAGTGTACAGGTCTCTGTGGAGGAAACAAAATGTTCATTAGAAAATTAACCTGAATTTCTTTGGGTAGTGCTCCAAACCTGCAATAATGGAAATAACATTCACTTACTCTGAAGGGTTCAGACACTTTTTGTCCAAATAGGAACCAGTAGGATAGCAAAGCCAGCTTGGCCACTAAGTTTGCTCTACTGTGTTAGAATTCACTGTAACAACCTGAGTTTTTAACATCATAGTGTGTCGTAGCCTGGATTCATTGATCACATGAAAACTCAAGAGATAAAAATGGTGTTGGGCTGTGGCTGTTGGGGTTCACGGGACTCCAGGCTTCCTTCTGGGTGAAGAGCAGAGGGGGGAAATAATTGCCAACTCTTGATTTTGAAAGTATCTTCCTGCAATTTTCCTCCAGGTTAGGGTGTTTAGCAGTTCCAATTGCTGAAATGTGAGACAAGTGTAAAGCATCCTGTCCCCCAAAACATGGGATGTATACTCTAAGATAAACACAATGAGGATTTAGTAGTACATGGATGAATTTGTTGTGGAGGTGTTCAAGCATAGGTCAACTAACCAGGACGCAAGACTATCAAGGTACGCTTTGAAATGGTATTGGAGAATGGGGAAGGTAATATAAGTATGGGGTTTGTTTTCTTCCATGAGAGTTCCCTAGGGAAAATACTATCCTCTGAGTTGCAGATGTGGAAATTTGATAACACACACTAGGAAGATGTTCTTGCTCAATTCTGCTTGTAAGAACCTTGCCTCCAGCATCTTGAAGGGTCATCTTCATAACTGCTGCAGATTGAAACGCCCAGAGGCCTAGGTGAGCTGGAGGGAGAGATCCTGGTGGAATCCAGGCTTCAGATTATTGTCCTTGCTTGTTTCTCTCTGACTGGAGAGTCTCCAGTGCTTAACAATGTGGAAGCTGGTGCAGAAGCTTCCTCTCTGCCACCTCAGCAAAGAAAGCTAGCTCCTCCCTATCTATCATGTCCTCTGTTGGTTGGAAACAAGATAAAAATGCCAAAACCCCAAAATTGCCCACACCAGGATAAACCTGTTCCTGAACATGGCTGTACTTGGCTGAGTAACCTGTGTGGCCCTTATTATTGACTGTATTTTCGGAGGAGAGGGAAGTGAAAGACAGTTGTGAGGTTTGGCAGGGGAGCCTAAACGAATCAGTTCTGTGAACCTTCTTACACTAACTGCAACTGCAGGGAGATTACTGAACTGTAGGAACTTTTTCTGTGAGGAAGTTGTGGAGTTCCTGTGCACATCTGCTGTGGGTTTTGTGTGCCAGGCAATGGGACAGCTGAGTTCTCCAGATGTTTTTACAGGAAGTCTTCCTTTTTGCTGCTGTGCCTTTCCTGCGCCAGCCTCACTGAAAGCACTGCTGAAATATCTTCTCTCGCAAAGCTGACATTTTGCTGTATTTGCTGTCAATACAGGAGATACTGATCAGAGAGAGACTTTAGTTTTAAAAGTTTGTCTGTGGAAGTGAGACATCTTGAGCACTTTGAAGGAAGCAGGCACTCAGGAGTTGGAAGTCTTTTTTAACCCTTGTTTGGGCTGGAAAGAGATGCTCAGGTTTAGAGTATTAGTGGTGTTCTCTGCCTTTTAATCTCTCCTGGTTCATCGTTCAGACAGTTTCATAATACTGCAGCTTGTCCAGGAAGAATGGTAAGCTGCAAAAGAGAGGAGCAGAAGAAAGCAAACACCCAAAGAAGCAGAGCAAAGTCTATGAAGCTAGAAAAGGTAAGTTCGTCCAGTGCAGAGTGAGTAAAGGAAGACAGAGATAGGAGTGTAGTTCATGGTCAAAAAATGCCTTTTTTACAAACATTGCATGAAGTTCAGGTGCAGGCACCTGAGTACCTGTACCCTGACATTTTTGACTATAACGAATCATGACACATAAGGTGAGGAAAAACTGATTTAACAATTTTGGGGTGAGGACTTCTGTTTTGCATTGGGATTTAGCTGAGTCCTCTGGAAGGCCTGCAAGTACCTGGATATAAAGTAGTCAATTGAGAAAGGAGTTTTGCCAAGTTAGTGTAGCGTTTTTCTAAAGATAACCTCATGGTCAGCACAGCATGTTTGTTAAAGGAATGTCTGCACACTCAACACCTCTGGCAACATGTTTAGCATATCCTAAAGTACTTAAAGCATGACACGATTTTCTGCACGTGTCCTTACTAACAACAGGCATTACTCCAGACATAGTGATGAATTTATGACTTGATGCTAATTTATGTTCTATGAGTATAGGTAAGGCTGCAGCTGCTCAGGAGATTTTGTTATGCAATAGATGGACAGATGAACTGGAACTGCATAAGGAGGAAAACTTGCCTGTCACATTGAATTTTTAGCTATTTTATCTCTTGGAAGATAAAAAAGCAAGTGATGGCTTCTGTAAAATGTAATAAGTAAATGGCTGGGAATGGGTAAATGATAAGCCTGGTCTGCATCCAGGAAAAGTAGCTGGCTGAGAGATGTACAAAAAAGACAAGAGACCAAAGTGAGAGTGAGGTGGGAATATATTTCATTTCTTAGACTGGAGAAGAAATGAGGAGTTTGTCAAGGGTGCAGGAGCAGTGCTGTGGAGTGACAGCTGGGGATTGCAGCACATTTGTCAAGGATGTTGCAAGTTTGAGAGATGTGGTGCTGTCCTTGGGGTGAGGGAAGGAGAAGGGCTGGTGCAGTTAAGCTCTTCTGATAGACAGATTTCTAATGACTAAGTTTGAGCTTGAAGTGAATCAGAGAAGTGACACAATTTAATATTATAGAAAACAGATGTGGATCAGTTCACGCTTGTAATGCTGAAATATAAAGTATATGGTGTTCAAGGAACTGATCAAAAATTTGCTAGCTTTTTTCTCCATCCTTTCTGTTCCTGGAGAGACTGTGAAAAACAAGTGCAGGCCAGTAGAAACAGCTCTTGGCTGCAGATAGAAGATTGCTATTCCTTTCAATGAATTCAGTCAGAATTTGCAGAAAATTTTTAGCACTTGTAAATCCTGTGCCCTTGGTGTAAATTGGAAGTAAAATTAATTTGATCTCAAACAAGGCTTCTCAGCTTTACAGAAAGGACCCTATGTAAACAGATGGTTTTAAAAAATGTATATTGCTGAACATTTTTTCCAAAACTACTTGAATCTACTTAGCACTGGCAGTCTTTAAGCAGATTTTTTCTTTCATCCTGCATTTTAGTGGTGAAGATAGGCCCCTAGGTGTCCTGTGAGGGTAAGTTCAAAATGGTGTAGATGTGATCAAGGAGTGTAAGGGCTCTTTCTGCCATCTAGTGGCAGAAAAAAACCCTCTCCACTCAATTAATGATCTCAACAATTGAGTCTGCAATTGTCAGCAGAACTAGGTGTAATAATCCTCAACTGTCCTAAATTTAAGAAAGTAGCAGTCACTTTTTACTCCCCTTTTCCACAAAATAAACAAGCTGTATTTTCCTTGCCCTGACACCTCATGAAAATGTCCCTGTTTATTGTCTGAATATCTTTTGAGTGCACTCTTCTTAAATTCCTGTGTGTGTTTCCCTGGTACTGAAATACTTTTAAGGCTTAGAAACCTTTCTTTGATGCTAAAGACACTGGAAAGAGATATGTCCACACAGGTAGATAAAATGTTGCCTGTAGTGGAATGCCCCTCTGAAGATGGGTGGGCTCCCATGTGGAACAGGCAGCATTTGCCTATGAAGGAGCTGTGAGCTCTTTGGGGTTACTGCATTGCAGGATGGTTACTCTTATACTTCAAACTGATTTCTGAGGCTCACTGGTGTCCCATTTCCCTGTTAGCCATTTACTTATTTTGACTTGGTGGCAGCCTTGCCACCTTTTACAATCTGCAGGGTGTACTTCTCTTAAAAGATATATGTTTCTGCTTGGATGTATTATAGCTCCACACTGGTGGGCGGGGGTAGAAACAGAGATTATTCATGCTAAACACAATCCTTATTTATGGCTCAAGTTGTAAGAGACTTGGGCTCCCACCTCAAAAAGTTTATTGAAGCCTATATGTAATTAAAACTGCAGTTCCCATTTTCCTGAAAGTGATTTAGCCTGGAATATTTGCAAGATGAAGGTTCATAGCCCCTACTTTCTCAAAGACCTGTATTGAAAATGGTGATTAGTGTAGAATGGCTAACAGAACCATGGAGAAGAAACTGTTGAAAATAATGTCTAAATTGTTTGGTGGGTTCTTCTTTTAGTACATAAAGTAATTTGAATAAAAAGAGTCAGAGACGGCCAATGTTTTATTAACAGCTCTAAGAAGCTGTATTTTGAGCTTCTCTATGTAAGTATAAATTTTCCATGAGATTAAAGGTATCTGCTGTTAGGCTTCCATCTCAGCAGGAGTTCAGGAAAAATTTCTTAGTGTTAATTTCACAGTGATAACAGTATGATACTTCAGAAAAATAACTTATTTTGTCATGTGGGATTCCTACTGTGCCCTCTTAATTCCAAGTTATCCCCTGCCTGTTCCATTTAGTGAAGTAATTTATAATATTTTTAAAGGTTTATGTCTTTTACTGAAAAAGAATTTAGAAATAAAACTTAAACTTCTATCATCTCCTTTTTTTGAGTTATAATTATAGCAATAGCTAGTTCAGATTTTTAACTGTGAAGTGCTTGGGTGCATTACTGAAAAAGGGAAAGTTTCTAAAAACGCAACTCTTTATTTAGAGGAAAAACCACATGAATCAAATTAAAATAGTAGCCTGTTAGAACTGTGAGAGAGGTGGTGTTCTACCATTCCTTGCTACAGCCAGGTTTGTGCTACCTCCAGCTGCTTTTGATCCTTGGAGCAGGCAGCCTCTTCCCCTACTCAGTTTGTCCTTTCCAGGATTGGAGGAAGTTTGAGGAAAAGTCTTAACGTGACACTTCTGCAAGGTCAGCTCCTGTGAGATTGTATGTAATCCCCTTACAATGAAAAAAAAATGTAATCATCTCTTTTGAACTTAAAAAAAAGAAAAATTAAACTCCACAATTTTGGAATTAAATCTTGAATGACCTAACCTGGGCAAAGATGCCAAGGAACCTGGTAATTTTGCTGAGAATCTGGAGTAGAAAGTTGTTCTTTATTTGTTGTGTATGCCAGTATCCAGTGTTGTGTGTGCCATCTGAGGACAGCTGGCAGGTGAAGGGCTCAGCTCTGAGGAGCAGCCAGCTCCCTGTAGGTGGCTCTTTTCTTTCATAACACTGGCATATGAAAAAACTTCGCCTACACTGCTCACTTGGACAGAGGCTGGGTTCAACAGTTACAGCATGGTGGCAGATCTTGTGCAGCAGCTCCCAAAAACAGGTTGGTAGAAGCAGATTTCAGCACTTACGTTTTTCAGGATGCTTCCAGCCCTTTGCTACAGACAAGAACCTGCCTAACACGATCTAGTTCAAACAATCCCATCCATTTCCAGTCTCTCCTATGTCATCTTGTTATGCACATTCCATATGTTCCAACAAAGGTTTTCCCTCCATAGCCACACTGCCTCTGAAATTCTGTGACTGCCTTGAAGCCTTCTCCATTTGAGATTATTTCCTTTATTTCAGTTGGCACAGAGCACACATCTAGTGCCAGTTCCTCCAGTTCTGCCACTTCTTAAAAGTGTTTCTGTCTTGATAATAATATTCAAGCCTGTGAATATTCAGATAACAAATGCACTAACTGTTCTTTTGGTGAACAAATCTTTGTATCAAGTTTAAAAAAGGAATTAATTTCTTTTTCAATCAACCTATATATCTATGATTTGCCATACTTAAAGGTAAAACAGGTTGGGAATGGTTTGGGTGTGTTTTAGCCTTCCATACTTCATTGCAAGGCCATACAAGAAAGCAAAATAGCAAGAAAGACTGGAAAATGCTGCCTGGGATATGAAGCTCAGTCTTGTCCTGAAGCAGGCAACTGCATCATTTCACTTCTTCCATGATTTATTTTAAAACCTCTGTCTGGGGTGTTTGCTCCTGTGCTTCTTACAGGACGTCTATCCTGTTCCTCCCATGCTTCAGGGGTTACAAAAGGAAATTGCTGCCCAAGTATCTTGTTTTTTCCCTATCCATTTTACTTAACCTCCTTAGGCATTTGCAACCAATAGTTAATGCTTTCTCTACCTTTATTTTGGCAAATTTGTTTGAGGAGGCTCTGGCCTTTTTAAGGGCACATGGTGTTTACACCAATTTTCCCTGTTCTTGCATATTTGCCTTTCAGTTTGTTTTCTTCTGACAGGAGATAATACACTAGATATTAAGAAGAAATTTTTTGCTATGAGGGTGGCGAGGTACTGGAACAGGTTGCCCAGGGTGGATGCCCCACCCCTAGAAGTGTTCAAGGCCAAATTGCGTGGGACTCTGAGCAGCCTGGTCTGGTGGAAGGTGTCCCTGCCCATGGCAGCGGCGAGGGCAAGAACCAGATGGTCTTTAAGGTTCCTCTCAACCTATTTTATTATATTCTCTTTTAACAAGAAGGTGCACTCTTTTCCAGATGGGGTCTTAACAGGGTTTGTATGACAGTTTCTAATGAAGTTTTTGACACTCTTAAATCCTGGTCTCTTTCTGACAGATTAACAAAAATACCTGTCTTTAAAAACCAAAGAAGAAATGTTTGAGCCCACCCATCCCAAAGGGAGATCTGTAGAGTAGTCATGAATACATGGGAGGAAAAGGTTTCTTTAGATCAGGAACTGCAACATTCCCCTTGTTCATCTTGTTACTTGGAATAAAGCATCTTCTACATAAGTCAATTATTAATTAGAAGTTAGGTTAACCACAGAAATTTTTTTCTTTGAAGATAGAGCTTGATCACTTGTAAAAGACTAGCCCAGTAGCCAGTCTTGCCAACTTGCTTTCATAAAAATAGCTGTAACATTTCAGAGCTGAGCAGTGCTGTTCACACAATCTAGTTCATACAAGGAACAGGGTAAGAAATGTTTGCTTTCTGGGAGAGGGCTAGGCATGAGTCTCAGCACAGAAATTGGAGGGCCACGGGAGGGGGATGCTCTGGGAAATGGTTTGCAGGCAGGGTCTGTCTACAGCTCCCCAGAGGAGTCCACCGAGTTCTCCAGCCCACTGCAGGGATAGACAGAGCTGGGCTGACCAGGGGGTGCAGCTGGGGCACGGAGCAACCACAAATCCACAACCCCTCAGACTCATCTCCTCCTGAGAGAGCTGGGGTCAGCCTGGAGAAGGCTCCGAGGAGGCCTCCGAGCAGACTTCCACTAACTAAGCGGCCCTGTAAGAGAGCTGGAGAGGGACTTTTTGCGAAGGCACGTAGCGGCAGGCCGAGGAGGAATAGCTTTTAAACTGGAAGAGGATATATTTAAAACTGATATTGGGAAGAAATTCTTCCCTGTGAGGGTGCTGAGGCACCGGAACAGGCAACCAGAACAGCTGTGGATGCCCCATCACTGGGAGGCCAGGCCGGATGAGGCTTTGCGCACCTGGTATCATGGAAGGTGTCTCTGTGCTGTGGCTGGAACTGCGCGCTCTGCACGCTCCGTTCAGCGGAGCCTTTCCAGGGGTGCCGGCCGGGCCCCTCCTCGGCCAGCCCGTTCCGCCCGGGCCGGCGCAGCCCC
>VWYI01055412.1:0-11909 GCA_013399455.1 Anthoscopus minutus
CTGTATTCTGATCCATAGTTAGATGACAGCGAAAAGAGAGGTCTCGCACAGAAGGTATGTGACTTATGGGGTGAGGGAGCTGTGGTTCTGCTGGATTCTGTCCTATGAATGATGCCGTGTAAGAAATAACAGACTTTTCTCTGTATTGCAACTTGTGCAGAGCATAAGGCCAAAAAGAGACACAAGGATATGGGAGCACAGAATCAGATTTCAAAATAATTTCGAGAGGTTGGAGATCTGGGCTGGAGATTCCAAGATGCGAGGTGTAATAGGGTTCTGCTTTGTGCCAATTTTTTGGTTTTTGTTGTTGTTGTTGGTTGTTGGTTTTTTAATTTGTTTCGGTGAACAAAAAATGCTGTGCAAAGGGAAGGGAGTAACTTTGCTCTATGGCAAAGTGGAGGGGACAGGGAACAATTTTTGGTTTGAGGGAAGGTCAGGGCTAGGCATCAAAACATGCTCATTAGCCAGTGTGATATGGGAACAGAGGGGTGTCAGTGGCATGAAGAGGAAAACATTGTGGGGAAATGAAAATCCTTCTCAAGCGCCATATCTGCAACTTTGTTGCAGTGCTGATATCTGATATGCTGTTGCAGAAAAGTGCTGGAACAGTGAGAAACTTCTTCTGTTTTGTTGAACCACACACTGGCACTGTATTTACACTTTATCTGGGCTACAGCCGGTACTTCCATGCAGTTGTGCACAGCAAGTTTCTAGAATGAGAGGGCTAATCTTTTCCCAAAATTAGGAAAAGATTAGCTTTTGGTATGCTTGGTGTTGCAGTGTAACTTTTCTGTTTGTCTCTCCCTAAACCTGAACTCACAGACTGTAATTTCTATACTCCTGGTATCTTTGCAGTCTAAGTAGGGGGGAGAGGGTGTATTTATGTTACAAGTGTTCTCCCAAAGCTGTAGAGAAAACCCTCATCACCCTGTGATAGTTTGCAAAATCTGCTGCAACACGCCATAAGGAGCCAGCATATTTTAGCTGGTAACACTACAAATGTCGTAGCTTGGAATTTGCAAAATATTGCAGGATGAAAAAAAATTAATGAACTATTCTCAAAATGTAGAAGGTGGCACTTTTTTTTTTTTAAGCTGTGGGATTTTGATCCTTGCTATTGAGCCAGCTTTGTACAGAAGATGCCCAACTACTCGTGTGTGGAATGTTTCCTGGGTTCCATCATGTGGATTGTCTCCTATGGCAGTCTGCAATCATACCAGGTCATGCCACTTGACACTCTGAAGTTAAGTATTTGCTCAGACTTTGTTGTAACTGAAAGCTTTTTACAGAGTCTTTCTTTTTTTCATGTTTAATGAGGAAAGTGAGTATTTCCTGTTCAAAATTTCGATTTCATACTGTCTTCTTTTTTAGCTCTGTTAGTGGGAAGAATTATGTCTAGTTTATTTTTTTAGCTTTCTGATCTTTAACTATAAAAACAAGGGTGTGCTTTTAAAAACTGAGCTCTTACAGTGCCAGCATTAATTTTTTTAAACCCAGGAGGCACACATTTATTGTGTAACTAGTAAATTGCGATTGAAACTGTTCTGTAAAGTAGTTAGCATAGTCTCTGCCAGATATACGTATCCTAGCAATTTTGCCAGACTTGATGAGTGCTGATGACTTAGTTTCAAACCAGTGAAGTTTAACATTTCCATCTTTGATTTCCAAAAGTACTATTACTGTAACTATTCTGGAAATAAGCAAGTTAAAAAGAAGTGCTGTGGTTTGTGTTTATAATGATTTATTATTTATTATCCACTGTCAGGTGGATATTTTCCAAATCTTCTAGATTTCAAGTCACATTTCAATGTAGATTCTCTTTACAAGATTAAAATTAGTGCTTTGAGCCAAGACATGCAAAAAAACCTCATGCAAATAACTTGTGTTCACAATCTCTTTCAATTAAATCCCCTTATCGGTACACAGCTTTGCTTCAGAGCATTGTGCATCTAAGAACTCCATAAGTGACAGTTTTTCTCTGAACTCAATATTATGAATTAAACAAGCAATGTGGTATTCCACCCATTTTGTCTGACCTGCTGTTTGGCATCAGTTGAAAAATCAGGCACAGTGCTAAGTGTTTGCTGAACAGGCAGTGTGATTTGATTGAAATATTGGTGACAAAGATTTTTTGGGTCAAGTATCCTGTTTTCAGAAATTTGTCTTGATTTGAGGAGCAAAAGTTACTTATTGTGGGGGTGAGTGAAGAAGGCCAGAAAATTATATATACAATAGTATAAACACAGAGGAGGTAAATTTTTTTCCCCCTTGTCTCACCATGAATAGTCTAAGGGCTCATTCCTGTGCCATATTAGATATTAAGGTACTATGCAGCAAAATACAAGTGAATTAACCTTTCAGAAAGAGAACTAGTCAATTAACCCTTGCGAGTTTTACTAGATAATTAAATTCTAAACATTTTATTCCTGTTTGGTTTTGGTCTTTTTTTCCCCCAAATAGCTTTCTTCCTCTGGTTCAATAATCTGTTCCGAGATAGTGAGACTGATTTCAGTACAGCAGTGTACAGGAACCTTTCTTAGCCAGGCACTGACTTGTATGGAAGAAAAAAGGTGGCCTGGCAGAGGAAAAAAAATGGTAAATTTGGATTTACCATTTGTTTTTGACTACAAGAGAATGCATTGAAAACCGGTCATGTTTTGGAACAGATCCATGATATAGTGGAGCATTACTGAAGTACAGCAGCAGGCAATTTATATGAAGGTTGGTTATTCACCTGGCCTCTTACTTGCAAGTAACATTCTGCACTTAAATTGAGTTCACTTCAATATGCTGCATCTGCTTTAACGTGCTGTGTTTGCTGTATGCATTTGAGCAGTCTCATAAAGTTGGCCAAAATTTGTTTTGGTCTAGCCAGGAGTCAAAGAAAAGCACCAACAGTTCCATATGTCAAAGATATGCATGATTAACCATTGCATTTTGTGTTTGTGTGTGTTAACATTCAGTGCTTTCCTGTTGGATAGTTAACTCTGTAAAGCTGAGTGACCTCTTTCCAGTCAGGCATCTCTAAAACTGTGTCACCTCTGCTGACCTCCTAGACACTGATTAAACCATTTGGCTGTGTTTGATTAGCTTAGTTTACACACCATTTAACTGGAGCAGGAGTATTTACATGGGATAATACTGTAAAGATAGGGGAGGTAAAAGCCTGGAATCACTTCAGCAAGCTTTATGAAACAAAGAGGTATGAATCCATCACGTATGTGTGTATATTAAAGTCTCAGGAGTGGCCCTGTGGGATCAATGATTTTTTTTTTACCTGTGGAGTAGTTGCTCCTTCACTAGAGGGCATTGTTTTTCCTTATTGCAGCAGTTCCCCTTGTGGCTCTGCCCTGATATTGGTGCCCTGTCTGCAGCTGTAAATCCGTAGGGGGCACAAGGAATGTGCCTTTCAACAAGGTGAGAGCAAAGCAAATTGCTCTGTGTTTTACTTCATTACTGTTGATGCACTACCAGTCCCAGTACAATGAAAAAACAGAAAGTCTGAGTGAGCACATGTAGATATCAGCTCTTCAGTCTCTTTCCTTGTCTACCTCCACCTGTAAATTTCGCTACTTGCCTACATTGTGCTGTGTTGGAAGATAGGTTTGCTTGTTCCCCCCAGCATAGCTGAGGTAAATTTGTAATATTAGGTTATGTCTGCCCTTTTCATAAAATGCCTTTTATTCCACCACTAATGGCCACTGGGCAGTGACCTTGGTTAATGTGTTCAAAGGGAGTTGCCAGTCTTTTTCAGCTGGGGTTTGCGTGTTGTTTGGTTTTTTGTTTGTTTGTTTACTTTTTGGGCATTGTAGCTCTTCAGAAAAAATCAGAGTGACCAGTGTACCCATCATCTTCAGAAGGGACTTCTCAGTAAGATGGAGGAGCTTCTGCATGTGGCTCTTGAGACTCCTGTGAGGAGGAAGGAACTGGAGTCATTGCTTAAATGAAATTGCCCTGGCCCCCACAGATGTTATTATCAAGGTTTGGGGACAGGCTAGGCAAGTCAGTAGGGAGGCTTTCAGGACACACAGGGTTGCCTTGATGGTACCACACAAATCTTTTCACATAGTCAGGGCAGTCTTTGGTAGCCTTAATACAGGGTAGGGGGTAATAGATGGGAACATCCTGGCTGTGCTGAGGGACCAGGGCTTTTGTGTGGAGGAGCCTAACATTCCTCTGGGGTTTTTGTGGGTTGTCAGTTTTATACACTGCAGTTTGTAGGTGCAGTCAGTTTCCTGTGGTCTTGCACTTTTTGTCCAGAGTTGGTATCACCGGAAAAGTGTTTCTGGTACTGTGTTGTGCAAAGATCTGCAGTACTGGCTGGTGTAAAAGGCATCCTCACAGCCAACCAGCAACTGCAGGGGTTGGACCCCATCCCTTGTCATTATTTCACCTCAGCCAGCAGCCAACCCTCACACAGCCACTCGCTCACTCCCCCACCAGCATGATCGGGGAGAGAATCAGAAGTATAGAAGCTGGAAAACTCATGAGTTGAGATAAAGGTGGTTTAATAGGGAAAACAAAAGCCATTCACACAAGGAAAGCAAAACAAAGTATTATTTCACTGCTTTCCACAGGCAGGCAGGTGTTCAGCCTTCTCCAGAAGACCAGGGCTCCATCACATGTAGTGCCTAACTGGGAAGACAAACGCCATTTCTTCCCCCTACTTCATGTACAGCGCAGGATGTCACATGGTCTGGAATATCCCTTTGGTCAGCTGGGGTCACCTGTTCCAGCTCTGTCTCTTTCCAGCCTCTCATGCACCCCCAAGTTCTCACCACTTTGGAAGTACAAACAGCAGAGAAGGCTTTAGCTCTGTGTAAGCCCTGCTCAGCAATACATTTTGCCAGTGGGCAGAGTCAGTACAACAGACACATACACAGACTTTAAGGAAGAAGTGTAATTTACTATAGTTCAGCACAGCAAAGAATTGCACAAGGATAAGCTAAGCAATGCACTTAATCATTACTACAAAAGATTGCCTACGGTGATTAAGAAAGATTTATCACTGGTTACCCTAGTACTTTACCAACATCCTGATCCACATGTCAGCTGGGGAGCCCTGGTCACAGTGAAGGACTGGTGAGCCACCCCTGGTAACTGAGAAATCCTGCACGGTGCATCCATCTTCGCTGTGAGAGGGGCTGGCTTTTATATTGTGGAATAAACAAGCTTACTTACCTTCTAGTGTGGAAACATCTGGTTTCATCCTCCTCTGGGGCTCTACCCAAAGCCTGGCCAGGGCTCAAGGAGGAACCAAGGGAGTTGGCTTTGACCATATACCTCCAAATGAGGCCAGATGTCTGATTTCATGGCCTTATCCGGCCTCTGAACACAGAAAGATAAATTCATTTTTATCACACAACATATTCTGCTAATGAGGGGATACATATATCATAATGCTAGTTATCATGCATATTTTGCTAATGAGCAGATACAAATATCATACAACATTTGTTATAGGTTCTTTGAGAGATCAGCTTTGGCCCAGGGCCTTTTGTTCAGGACCCAGAACTTCACAATAACAAAACTTTCTCTCTGTAATCAATCCTGTGTTCAGCACAGATCCAGAAGACAGCCTCTTACCAGCCTTTTTTTAAATAGCCAACCTAAACTGTGGAAAAAACTAAGTCTGGCCCAAAGCCAGCACAGACTCCAGGACAGAGGCCTCTGTCAGGAAGGTCCTCCACATGCATCAGGAAGGTCTGCTGTTCCCATTGCATAATGCTTTTGCGAGAATTAATGCCTTCTCCCCAAGGCATGAGGTATATTGTTGAAGTTTTATTGAAAGTGAAGTATATTAAGTTGTGTAGGTCATTTTAATCTGCTTGATTCACCTTTCATCTCTACTTAATGACCACTTTGAAGGACTCTCACAGCCATCAGCAATCTGGCAGTTTCCCCTTGTGACTGTTGTTCAAGTGTGATCCTTTCTGGTTTCATTTGTATTAAATGCTGCACTGCATTTAATTATACTTTGCATGTGCAAGATACTTTCTCAAAAATAAGTGTATCACTTTTGCTGAATGTATAATTATAAGGAATTGAGAATTCAGAAGCATGTCAACATAAAATTTCTGCTAATGTGACACACTATTTGAGAAACAATGCCTGGGTTTTGTTGTGTGTGATGTATTCTTTTTCCTGGTTTCTGTCAGAGGACTGACAAAAGAAAGAGACATTACCATTTTTCACATGGTTTGACCCATTAGATTATTTGGTAGAAAGTATTTGAGTAGGCAGCTAATTTAATTTCTTTTACATTTCCAAGATGCTTAAGATAGAAAATAGAAAAGACAGCACTAGGTATACATGCTGCATATATAATAATATTACTGCTAAGGAAATTTAATTTAGTCCCAGTGATGGGTTGGGCAGATGTTTTGCATTCAGCTAGAGATAAGGTAATGCATGCAGTGCAATCTTAAGTAAGTAGGAACAGAATGAAACCGATATTCTGCATTAGTTGTGTGTTTTTTATTGGACCTGATAGAAGTGTAGAGCAGACACTTGATACACCATCTGCCTGGTATCAGAAGAGTTGGGAGATGCTGTCTGGACTTTCTGTATAGGAATTGCCTGAGAAAAGCTTTTATTTTGTAAACCAGTCCTTTGTTTGTGTTTTTCTGGATAATTTGCTTTCTCTGCTAAGGCTATAGTTCTGGCATTAAAAACCAAGGTTTGCATTTAGCAGTATGCAGTGGTCCCAGTATTTTATCTCAAGAGAGTGAAACCCAGCAGTTATTATCAGCTGCTGTAAGAAACCAGTAGTTCTGTGCTCTGAGGGCAGGAAACTGCAGGAAGACAGTTTTCACAGACAGACAGAATATAGAATATGTGGGTTGGAAAAGACCCTCAGGGGTAATTAAGTCCAATTCCTGGCCCTGTGCAAGACGTCCCAAGAGTCACATCATCTCACTGAGCATTGTCCAAACACTTCTTGAACTCTGTCAAGTTTGGTGCTGTGACCATTTCCCTGGAGAGCCTCTTCCAGTGCACAGCCTGCCCCTGGGTGAGGAACCTTTTTTCTCATATCCAACCTAAACCTCCCCTGAGGTTTAGGGTTCAGCTTCATGTTTTTCCTCGAGTCCTGTCACTGGTCAGCATGAAGAAGAAATCAGTACTTAACCCCTCTGCTTCCCCTCACAGGAAGATGTAACTGCAGTGAAGTCCCCCCTCAGTCTTCACAGCCTGAACAGACCAAGTGACCTCAACCATTCCTCATATGGCTCCCACCAAACCCTTCACTTTCCTCATGGCCCTTCTTTTCATGCTTTATATTACCTTTGTACTTTATTTATGTTGTGGCACCCAGACCTGTCCCCAGCACTGGAGCTGAGGCTGCCCCGGAGCAGAGCAGAGCAGGACACTGCCCTCCCTTGCCCAGCTGTGATGCTGTGCCTGAGGCACCTCAGGGCACCGGGGCCCTCCTGGCTGCCAGGGCATTGCTGACTCAAGTTTTGGAGTAGTTCATTATCAGAATATACTGTGGAGGGCAAAAAAGCCTGAAGTTTTGAAAATCTACTTTGCTTGAGAACTCTGCAGATAGATGTGAGTAATACCCTTAGAGAAAAAAAATGAGAAAAGAATGAAAACAGCTCAAAAAATACAAAGGAGTTTCCAGCCCCTCAAGCTGGAGATAATCTGATGGATGAAACTATACAATGCACCAGATAATCAGCTGATTACATGCCACAGTGGTGTTTAGGTGGGAGGATGATGTGGAATTTTAAAACGGGGTTTTCCTCCAAAGCCATGTGGCTCAGGACTGGAGCTTCCTGAAGGAGCTTTTTGGTATAAATCTCTCAAGAGAAAACCAAATTTTGAATCAGATTCTCTGGACAGGAGATACCATTTCTCCCCGGAATGGTGCAGTTTACCATAGTCTGTCCTGATTCTGTTCACTGTTCATCCAGCTAGCCCTGTGGTGGAAATGAGACACAAAAAAACCTTTCCCCGAAGACAGGGTTAAAGCAATAGTATTTTCCTAGTAAGAGGAGAGAACAATATTTGACAGTGTGTTTTTGAGGCTGGTGTCTTAGTCATACCTTGAGGAGAAAAGGGCTACAGATAAACAGCAAAAATTGAAAATGGGAAATTCAGGGGCTACCTGGTGCTGCCTGATGCTTGTCAGGAAATGGAGCTTGATGTGTGCAGTGCATGTGAACTTTGTGCACTCTCCTGCACTTGCAGCATGTGCCACGTTTGTCCACGCAAAGCAATATCCCTGTGTTTTGCTGGCAGAAAGTTATTTTGCTCTTATGGGATGCATTTGCTTGTTATGCTAGAGGAGTACAGAGTAACTGGGAGAACGGTTGTTCTGATAAAATCCTGGTTTATTCTGTTTTGTTTTGTGTTCATAAAGGTTGCTGATGTGCATGCTGGGGATTGAGTGGGCTGTGAGTGGGAAGTCTGAGAGTGCTGGAGAGAACAGTTTTTCAGGAACTGCTGAGAATAAAACCCTTGGCCTTTCTGGTTGCCAGCGTGTGTGTCACAGTTAACAGAGAATGTTTACTAGAAACTGACATAAAGGGTAGTCTTGATTTTTCTGTCCTAAGGGCGGTTTGAGAAGATTTAAAAGGATTGTAAATGTAATTTTGCAGGCATCTACGCATGCCAAGCTCACCAATATAACTCCCAACTCTATGCTGCGCAGCAAGAATGTGTGCTGCTCCAACTGTAGCACCTGACCAAAACCCCCTCTGCTTTCAAGACTGTGCAAACTATCACACTAGTGAGTTGTATCTTGTTTGCTAACCTTAGTGGCAAAGGAATTTAGTGTGCCATTAATGGGATGATACAAGGAAGATCAAGTGAGTGCTCTCACTGTGCATCACTCAGGATCTGGCAACTGGGAATGCCACTTGGCAGTGACTTGCATGGCAGCAGCATATGCCATGAAGGGTGCAGGGGCTGAAGGAAGCTGAAGGATGAAATTAAGCCATGCTGGAAACCTTCACATTACTTTCTGCCAGTCCATCTGGAAGGATCTAGATGGCTCACATATTTCTGCATGCTTTTATGCTGAATGATAAAACTGCTATGAATGTTGGCTACAAATCATAGCAGTCAGATCCTATAAGGAAGAATTAGAGTTACAGGCACATGTGACCTTTGCTAAAACTGGCAGTGAGTATTTGATTTAAACATCTGGGTTAAAAGTGTATTTCTTAATAGAAATTTTTAAAGTTGGTATTTAACTTTCTGTGGAAGCACTTGTTAAAGCAGAGGCAGGTGACAGTGCTGCTCAGTTTCACTGAGAAGCTAAGTGCAGTGGTTTAGACATTACCACTTGTCTTCTTTATGGACATCCGTTTTAATATTTATATGTGTCTTTTGGGGATTTTGGTAGCCTTTTGCTTACATTCATTTCTTAAATCAGTCTTTTCCTAATGTTAACTGCTGATGCCATAGACTGTACATTACAGGATTCGCAAATATTCCATAGGTAAAGGAAGTGAACTGGCTGTTTGTAAAGCATGAAGCTAATAAATACAGCCCCATGATTGGATGCTGCCCAGTGGTGGCTGTGGTTCAAATCTGAGCTGTGTTTGAGTGGTAAGCATTTGCTGCCACCCAGGTGAGCAGGTTCGCTCTCACCAAGCAATGTCTGCCTAGTGACAAGGTAGTTTCCAATGCTCTCATCTGTTGCCACTGGCCTGAGTTCTCTCCATGCACTGGAGAGCAATGCCAGAGTGAGTTTCTTCTGCATGTCTTCATATGGTTAGCTCAAGTATCACTTCTAGTTACTGGCACAGAATGGTGTATTTGTCCCAGACGCTGCTGTCCTTCCTCTTGCCCTACACTGTCCATCCTCTAGGACTGGACTCTGGATGAGAACAACCAGAAGCTTTACATTTGAAAAGAAATAAATTAATGGCTAATTACCAAATACAATGCTCTTAGCTATGAAATGTTTAACTTGCACAGCTGTGCTGCAGAGAGAGAAATCTCTTGACTGCCTTTTCCCTATCTGTCATCTTCCAAAATTGTACAGCCAAGAGATTTTATTTCTTCCCTCTTTGTCTTTGGCAGATTTTTCCCTGTATTTCACAGCTATTCTAAGCACAGGCCGTTTAAAATGCTGTGAGAGGCCTTATTTTTGTTTGCATCTCTTAAAAGTATTCCTAAGTCCATTTGTTCCAGTCTGGAAGACAGCAAGTAGGCTAAATTTTTCTTTATGTCCCTCAGCATTTTGCTTGCTTTAGCAACCACAGGAATAGACTCCAGTGTGCTGTGGTGCAGCTTGAAATGAAACCTGGTTTTAACAAATGTGGGCACACTTCCATCTCTGAGGGCCAAAGTGAAGGACTTCATGTTTTTAACTGGTCTAAGAGCAGTTTCATAAAAGACATTGAAAGGGGGAACAGAGCTGTTCTGTCTCAGAGTTTTGTCTCATGCTGCTGCTTGGCCTTATGAAACTGTGGAGCTTGCCTTTTGCTAATGTAATTTGGGTTGCTTAGACTTCTCAGATGTCCTGTGTTTTATAAAGCCTTTGAGTGAGTTGTTACTGTGCCATTTTTAATGTGGACATGGGCAGTAACGTGGCTACAAAGAGGGAAAGTTACAGAAATGCCAGCATTCATGCCTCATCAGAAGCAAGATTTCACTACTTATATTTCTGCTCTAATGAAATGGGTACATGTTAAAAGGCAAGTGTAGAAAGATCATCTTGTCCACGGTGTAGATGACATAAGAAGTAACATGTATGTCTGTCCTGCAAAACTTAAGTGTGTTCACTTGTGTGTGGCAGAATTTCTTCTTCTGTTGCTGCAGGAAAGCACAGGTCAGAAATTGTGTCCAACCTTCTGTCTTGCCAAGATAGGGGCGTGTTGAGCCTCTCAGGACAGTAAGTGAAATGTGCCCTTCCATTTGGCAAAACAGCAAAGTTCCCACACAGGGTGCTGCTTTGCTGAGGATTGGCTCACCCTCCTGAGGTTGAGCATTGTCTTTGGCTTTGTACACATCATGGGACTGTGGCTGGAGATGCTGGCTTGCTCTAATCCTTCAATGTAGTCTCATACAAATGCTATTGAAACCTTAGACTGCGCTAACAGCATCAGAAGGGTTTGGAGGTTGAACATATCAGGGACATTTTTCAGTGGTAATACTCAATCAGCACTTCCATTTTTCTCTTTGGTGCCAATATGCACCTTTTTCTTGCAACTGGGCAGGTGGAAGTGTGTGTATGAACATATGACAGGAACTGCCTTTCACATCTGGAGGATTCTGTTTTCTCCTGCCTTGGGTGTAGCACAGTGACTGCTGAGATACCTGCAGGTAAAGGTGAAATACTGTCAGTGCAAAAGAAGGTGAAATTCAGCTCAAGACCCAGATGTGGTATAAGGCAAGGGGTAATTGTCCCTCTGGCTTCTTTCTGAGGTTGCTCCAGGACTGACAATTCACAGAAGGATTAGAGGATGTCTTGCCTTGGCAAATTGAGAAGTGCTGCTATCTAGAGAGATGTTACAACATCATCACTGCTGAGTTTGGTGGTAGTAATTTTCACTGCTGCCCTCCCAGCTGTATCTCTCTGAACACTTTGCAGCTAGAAGGAACCAGCCTTTTTTTCAGACACCTGAAGAGTGTTGCAAAGCACCAATACAAGAACTCACCGTACACATTTTTCTGGTTTGGGCTCAATGTAGTAGTCAATAATCAGGAGTTTTGATTGAAACAGCTCTTTCTCACTATAATTTCAAAATAGGTCTTCTAGGTTCTGTTTTATTCCTTCAAACAAAACATGTCCAGATGTCTGCTGTGTGTAAAAGATCTGACAGGTTTTAAATGCAAATTTACTTCATTACATAGTTGAATGAATGAATATCTAATCAGTGCATGTCCTTGCAGAAAATGTTTTCAAAGATTAGGTTAATAATTAGTATGTTAGAAAGCTCTCTGCTACCCAT
>VWYI01055482.1:0-16966 GCA_013399455.1 Anthoscopus minutus
GAAATTACATACCTGTAACTAAGAAAAGAATTTGGCTTCAGCTGTCTCTGCACCCTTTTCATAAAATTATATTTTTCTTAGCAAATGTTCATATATATATATATTATATATATTGTCCAATGTAGTTATCTGTTCATTAGGCATTCTTGTTGTGGGGTAAGCCATGGATCAGCAGTTAAACATAAGGTTTTATACAGATTCGTATAAACCCTGGTTTATTTCAAGCCCAGCACAGATATAGAACAGTTAATCTTTGTTTAGCAGCTAGTATATCTCTGGGTTTTGTATTTAAATGTCATCATTTTCTCTTCTATACCTCATAATCTTCATACCTCTGCTCTTCATTAATTATTAGTTCCAGTCCAGGATATTGAGCTTTCAGTTGTTTAAATTTCCATAATTATTTTTTACCACATATCTTCTTTCATAGCCTAAACTGGAGAATCCTTACAAGCTAAATCTTGGTGAAACTTCCCCTGAAATTGGTGCAGCCAGTATTTGGTGGCCTGTTTTTATTCAAACCTTTTTTCGTGGCAGCTGTCACACATTTAGGAAAGCTCCAGGCACCCTTGGTTCCTGCATTATTTCCCCCAGTTAAGACAAGGAAAGAAACCCTGGGCTTGTCTCTCTGTGAGTGTTTTGCTACTCTTCATTTTGCTAAACAAATTGCTCCTGATGAAAATCTTTCTGCGAGTGCTCTGTTAGCGCTCCTTTCTCCCCTCCCCACATTGGTTCAAATATGACCACTGGGTTACTTTTCAGAGCACCTTAAGTATAATATAAACAGTGCTTACATTACATATTTGCAAAGCAAAAAATAAAAATTCATGATATTTATGCAAACCTCTGGTTTAATTTGTGTAAACTGTGCATTCCCTGTGCACAAAGAATGGACTTTATTACATTAGTTAAAGTAGGTTGAGCATTTAAAAGAAAGTATTACGTATTCCAACTCGGTGCAAGCATAGAAAAAATCAAAATTAAATATGATAATGTTTCAGTCCTGGGGACTAGGTGGGGAGGAAAAAAAACCCCATGAATGTGAAAAGGGAAGAAATTAACCTTAGTTCCATTGCTGGCATCCTTAGGTTGCACATGTCTTTGGCAACCATGAAATACTTGAAATATGAGACCTGGCAGTACCATGGTGCCAGACATAGCTAGCATTAGAAATATTCTTCCAAATCATTAAAAAGTGCTCAGAAACTGCTGCAAAAACAAAGTTCCTAATCCTAAAATATACTCCTTACACTGAGCATATAAATGTATTACTGTATTTTAGCATTCAAATAAATTTGGGCATATTTACATATCCAGGACTGATTAACTTCCATCAAATGCAAGTACAAAAATGTTCCAGGTTTCAAAATAACTTGCAATTTTACTTTAGAAAGATTTTGTTTCCCCTCATGGTGCCATGATACAGAGAGCTACAGCCTGTAGTGGCCAACAAAGGCTCTCTGTCACTCAACAAAGTCCTCTGTGTCTTCTCTTACCAGAATTTCATTTTATTACGTTGATCATAAGAAAGTAAGTGGAGTCGGTATTCATTCCCTTTCCATAATTTTATCAAGTTCTAAATGGTGTTGATAAATAAGGTATGCTTCCTAAGTGATTAAGTGACTGTAATTATTTTAAGTTTATTT
Organism: Anthoscopus minutus; assembly: GCA_013399455.1. Taxonomy (NCBI): domain Eukaryota; kingdom Metazoa; phylum Chordata; class Aves; order Passeriformes; family Paridae; genus Anthoscopus; species Anthoscopus minutus. The sequence continues at coordinate 1,647 of VWYI01055482.1, forward strand.
CAAGTTTAGATGATGTCAGTTCCTCTAGACATGTCTACCCAGAGTGTGGTGATTACATGAAAGACTGAAGGGCACTTAGAGGTAAACTTTTCAATCTTTGTGTAGGATTTATATATACACACTTTCCCATTTGCTTTCTGCAAGTATAGTATTGTTGAAGGAAAACTGCTGCTTAAATCAAGGAAAATCAAAAGGCTGGAAAAGTATAATGATTTGAATGAAAATGAGGTTTGCTTTAAAAAAATCATAAATCTGGTAATCCAAAAGTGAAAAAATAACTTTTTAGTGATGTATCAAAAGAGCTTCTTTGACAACAATGTAATGATCCTTATTTTCCATTAATATTATAACTAACAAAACTCTCTATTTTTTAATACTGAAACTGGAAAAACGTAAAAGATTCAGAACTGGAATATGGGGCTTTATTTATTTATTTAAAAAACTGAATATCCTAATGTTATGTAGGGTTTTTGTGTTTTGGTTTTTTTTCTTCCCATAGGTCATTCCAGTAATTTCAGTTTAAGTTCTCTTTCAGAAATCCACAAACACAAGAGGTTATTGATGAGGTGGGCAAACTGGTTCCAAGTCAGCTTTATTAAAGTGTAACTCGAGGTAGGCTAGCCAGGTGACTTCCACATTATCTTTTACTGGTAATAGTCCACATGCACTTCAAGAATTCTACAGCTAAAACATGCTGTACAGAGATCCATCATACCACAAGGTGCTCCACATATTCTGCAAGAAGTTAGTGTGAATAACATCAAGCAAATGGAAGCCTACACTAAACTAGGCTGACAGTTTCCACAGTTATAGAATCTTCTGGATAAAGAAGTACCACAAGTTCCTGATATAAATACTGTTCAACATGAAATGGAAATACATCCCTCTGGCTCTTTCTGTAATTTAACCTGCCTCTCCTTTGGCTCACTCACTGGGCTTCACCTGTGTTTTGAATTCTCTGATGATTTTAGTTCACAGTCCTGCTCAGCTTGGTCATTTTGTGAGAAATTACTGCAGCAGTTAATCCGTGTGATCCCTGCAAGGGAGGGTGAGAACTGTGCATACTAGCAGTACTGCAACCTGTATGGCTAAACTCTTGTCTTTATTCAACAACATGGTCATTTCATAAGTCAAAATATGAATGTACTTTGGGAATATACCTCCAGGTTCAGGGAATACATAAATAAATGTTCACCTGATGAGGCTGAAATGGTGGAATTTTGTCAGTGTTCTCCTGCAGTCGATCTGCTGGGATTTGACAACAAAATTCTCAAATCAGCAGACCACTCAGATCAGCTTGATAATTCTTCTTGATCCCAGAGTATTTGTTATATCTTGCAGTTGCTATGTTTTGCTGGTATGTATAAATCCCTTTAACATTCTTACTGTGACATGATCACCAGTACCCAATACCTCATGCTATGACACAATTGCAGGTTTTTTCCAGTTTTGCTAAGATTCTGAATAGAACTGTGGTTCTATTCCACTTGTCAAGAGCTGCTCCTTGTACTTGGCCTCTAGCTGCACAGCACAACTCTATAAGAAGCTATTTAATGAGATCACAGTGGCAGAACTACTGTGTGCCTGTGTTACAGGAGCAGTACAACTGCAGTCATGTGTGTTGACTGTCCCAGAATGTCTGGGCACTGAAGAAATTATCCATGCTTTACCCAAGATTTACTATCTAGTGAGGCCTAAATGAACACTATTGTGTGCTGCAATCCCTTCACCAAAAGCATATTTCTGGAAGTATTTGATTGCATTTGCAAAGAGGGTAGGCCTTCAGTTGTCTTTAAATCTGTAAAGGCAGTTCTAAGAGGCAATCAGTGTCTGCAGATTTAAAACTTTTTTCAATATTTTCAGAAGAAGATGGGGAAATGAGCTATAAAAATGCACTGTTTCTCCCTTGTCCTAAGAGATTCTAAATATGCTCCAGGGAACAAAAAATTTCTCTGTTACAGTAAAAGCTCTGTCTGTAACCCAGAAAATTCTTCCCTGTTTATAATCCCCTTTCTTCTATGCCAGGAACAAATATGGTAGAAAGAACTTAAGAGCTGGTAATGGATTCCCTACCCTGACTTTTCTTCATTTCTGGCTGTCAAAAATCATTCAGTGTATTGATCTTGGTTAACTACATTCTGAATTTGATGACCCTTTTTCCATAGCTGCCTTATTTTTAGAAAATTGCTTTAAATAAGACATAGCCCAAGCTGACTGTCCTCAAGCTGTCTGGAATGGTGTACATGGAAATATTAAACATTAAATTTATTTCTATGAAGATTTTTAAGTGTAGACAGATAAGAGTGGGAATAGCAGAGTCAGAAGCTCTAGGCACAGAGATGTACTGCAAGGAGACAAAAGCTCCATTAATGCTACACTGCATCAACACTGCAGAGCTGTCATCCCAAGCCACAGAAATGCCTACACTTCTCAAATAAACTTATCTGCTCTGCCCAGTTCTGTATACTTGTAGAGCTGTGAGAACTGGTGACAGACAGATGTGGTCACTGCAAGCCAGAATTAACAAAACTCCAAGTATAGCCCGATCTCATACTCCCTCTGTTGAGAGATCAACCTTCAAGTCTTCATTTCTGATGGGGCTCATGCTTGTGTCAGATTGGGCACAGGTTTCAGGAGGAGAGAAAATGCTCATGACCAACCCTATCTGGAGTCAATTATCAGCCATTATCCTATGGATAATTGATCGTAAAATAAAAAGAGAATCGGGCAATCAACTCTATAAAAGGATATGCAGAAGTGTATCTTAAATCTGCATGTTTGCATTTATAAATCTGTCAAAGGCTGTAAAAGCATTTGTGATGTGGGTATTTAAAATGTTGCTAATTTCACTGGCAAAATACCAGAATACATTCTATGTAAATATGGTTAGTGGTTGCTTTAATTTTAGATTTCTTACACCATTCTGCTGTTAGTTATTCCTCTACACCTTTCTTTTCTCTTTCCTCAGAGTGTGATTTTCAGCAGCCAGAATTTTAACCAAATCAATCAGATTTAAAGTAGCTTGGGATAATGTGCATCCTGAGCATTGGAAGGACTTTCAGCATTGAAAGACTCTTTCAGGCTTACCTAGAAAGAAACTTGATGCTGAGTTTTAAGGGCAGGTCTTCAGCAAAGAGGGCATGAAATGTATCTACTTTGTCTTAATTCAATGAGAGACTCTCAGACTCTGTGGAAATTGTTAGCTTTTTAAGACCAGTCTGCCTTTAATTACCCAAATAAACTCTGTAGGCATATCTGTCTATTAGGGAAAACATTGCTGGCATTGTTTTTAATTTACTTAAAGGATAGGAAAATAGAGTTAAAACCATTGTCCTTCAAACAGGACTTGGAGGAGAATAAAAAGTAAGTGCTGGCTTTGCCAGTGGCTAAGAATGGATTTTCAGCAGACTAACACAAATTTTTCCTTCTTTTTTGGCCAAAATAATGCAATAAAAAATAGAGACATAAATGAAATACATGTTAAAAGTAACAGGTATTGGGCCACATCCTAGAATTCCTATTAGCACCCAATAACTTCATAAAACTGGGAGACCTGGCCATGGAGCACTTGGATAGAACTCATCGCAACCTTCTGGAAGACATAGATGGAATTTGGGGCTCCAAATGGGAGAAAAAGAAACACAAGGGGCCCACCATCAGCAGCCCCATAGTATAGGTCTCTAGAGAAGCCAGAAAGAGATTTGAGTCGCATCTGCTGTCACTGTGTAGTAGCTGAGGAGCCCCTGATGTGTGGACATGCTCTGAGTTTCATGAGCCTTGTGGCTGTGCCTGTATTCTGGGGAAAGCTGGGGACCGTGTGTCACTCTCAGGGTTGGCTTGGGGCAGCCCCAGGTTGTGTTGCTACATGTCTGGTGTGGTTGGGAGATCAAGGGGAGAGGAGTAGAGGAAGAAGTGAGTGCTTCCCAGGAGTCCACTATCCTATTCTCCTCTCCTAGAACAGACTAAACCTTCTGCTGCTCAGGAATCTGCCCTGCCCAGGCTTCATCCTGGAGAAATGAGCAGCTGTCACTGAGGCTTATAAGCAACAGTGGATGACTTACAACTTCTTACAGAGCAAGAGTTTTGGTGCCTGGAGTGCTCAGTATACAGACAGTTGCAGGTTACACTTACTGCTTTTTCTTGCTCTTCCCCAGCTTCCTGTTTTCATTGTCATTATTAATATTCCTTTTATTTATGTTTCAAATGTTTTCATTACATCAAAAGTCTTTTACTTCATGGCAAATTCAGGATTTTAGTAGTTCAAAACTTGATTTATTTATTAAACTCAAGAGTTTATACTTTCCTTTTAGTATAAGTAGAGTATGAAAATGATGTGTTGCGTTAACCAGACATCTTTTCTCTCATAAAAGGTACACTTACTAAAGGGAACATCTTGAAAGTCAAGTCCCCAGGAAGATTATTCTGTTTGACACTACTAAAAGGCAAAAGCCTCAGTTAAAATAAAATTACAGTTGTTTATATAAGCAGATCCTAGTTACTTTAATTATTGCTTTTGGCACCATCCTAGAAGTTTAATTTTTCTTAAATCCCACAGTGATGTCTGCTGGCTATAGGGATTTAGTTACCATGAAAAAATATTCAGCCACTACCTAACCTAAATACAGCTGTAGACTAGGGCAGTGTTACCCAAGATAGTTTCACTTGAGTGAAATGGGAAGATTGTTCTCAATTACTAATTCAGTTAGAAGACTGAGGAACATGAGATACGTATAAATCTAATTTCTTTAGCACAGCAATTTAAAAAGAACTTTAGGTCTTTGAAGTCAAAAGAACTTATTTGTATTGCCTGATGTAGGTCAGTCATTTCAGAGCAATTTGCTCATTTACTTTTTTTTAGGGAAGCCATTATTTTAAGGACAAAAAAGAATGCATTTATAATATGGATACAAGAGTGAAAATGGTCTGCTATGTGGGAAGGAACTATCCCAGTGTGCACTGAAGATTTCACTACAGTTGCATTCACACACCTTCATCTTGTTCTTGAAAGCATCAAGCAAAGGAACTATTAGAGAGTTCAGTGGGCTGTGATTTCTGGGGCTGCCTGGTGGGGGCAAGTTTAGGAAGGAGAGGGCAAAGTCATTCTCTGACTAGTGCTGCTCAAGCTAAGTCCGACATCCATGGTCATAACCAACACCAGTGGTCAAAAGGATATTTCTGCACAGTTCAGAAAGGTTTCTTCTTATTATTAGTTTGAAATTTATTTTGACTGCCGAGTTAGCTGAAATAAGTTAGGTGCTCTTTTACAAGGGACAGCTAAAAGCTGTATTTGTTAGTACTTTTTCCTGAAGTCTTTTAGCACAACCAGGCCTTAACAACCTTTCCTTTTCTCTTGGTCTTGTAATTTCATACAGATCCACTAATTTCAGAAAAGCAGTAAGTCTTGTGCTAGCTGGTGATAAAAATCCCTTTTATTTTTTGCTGCAACTCAAGGTGGACTATATCTCTACTTCCAGTTCTCACAACCCAAACAAAATATTTCTTTGTGACCTTTAAGGAATAAAGATTGCATGTACATTTCTGTTCTGTGTTTTATGTCTGTTAGAACACTCTTTGAGTTTTGCAAAGATGATTGAAATGTAAAAAGCAATTTAAGGTATAGTATCTCATATTTTTAAAAGATGAGTGTAAGTTTATATTGCACCTAAAGATATATCAAAACAAAAAATGAAATAAAAAAGTCTAAATATTTCTGGAAAGATAGTAATCTCACTGGTGGGAAATTTCACTACTGATAAACCCTTATTTTTTCTAAGGTTTGTAACTGAAACTAATTGAAGGTTTCAGTTAAAAAGAATCAGTCAGATCCAACACTATCAGAACATCCAATCATTCAACAGTGACTGCATGTGGCCATGCCACACTCACAGAATTCTGTTAGAAATCAAAGCAGCTGGTCTGTATGCAGCTACATTGCACTGAGATCACGTATCACCACCAGATAAGCATTCTATTTGTTTAACATAAGGAAGAGTGACATTAGGAAAAAAATAACTGACTGCAAAATATTTGACAGTGACCCTCTGTGAACAGCACTTTAATCCCAGAATGATTTAACCCACCCTCTTACTATTACAGTACTGAGAATTTTTATTCTTGGAGGAGTCCTTTTTCAGTTAAGGTACAACATTCATGTAGTCAGCCCTTGCCATAGCTGAAAAGTCCTCGATAACATCTTTTTATCAAAATAGTCAGAAAAAATAGAGAAAAGCATGATTTGAAAGCAAAACAGTGGCTGCTTATAGCTGTCTTCTAGAATGAATAAGTGTAGTATACAGAAAAAAGTAGATGTTGTTATGTGTACAGCTCACAATACTTTTTTACAACAGCAGTGATTTCAGCCACATCCAGAAGAAAATAACTCTTGAATCAAAACATAAAGCAATTTTAAAACTTTGTTTTTTAATGATTTAATACTGAATAAAGCAGCCCTTAAATATCTCTTTGTTCCAGTACATGCTGCATTTATGGGTGTTTTTGAATCGTTTTAGTGAGCTCTGGCATAAGACAGTAAAGAAGTACAAAAAAAGTGTTCCACGCAAAGTTCTATAACAGAGCTCATATGTTGTATGAGAATTTATGTTGTAGATAATGCTGACATTCGTTTTGGTAATGTAAAAGAAAAGAAGAAAGTGTATGGAGGTTAAATTGAATTAACAAAACACACGAAGCTATTTCTCGCCCATTAAAAATTGAAACTTACTCATCTCAAAATGCCTTTTGGGCTATTTGATATAGATCTCCTGACAGCTGCAGATGTAGTCACAGCAGTATTAGAAAAACAGAGATTTTTTTCCTTCCAGAGTTCAAGACCTGAGCACTGCCTAAAAAGGGAGACATGCCTTCGAGCACTGAACTTTTGATTTTTTTTTTTACTTAAGTGCATACCAACACTTGGAGTTCAAAGTATGAATTTAATAACCAAAGGGAAAAAAAAAAATCAACCATGATTATGTAACAGTGAACAATACAACATTATTTTACCTGGGAAATGCTGAAAATATCTGTTCGTTTTTCTTTTCCTTTTGGGGTGAAAATAGATCAGGGAAATAAAATAGTGTTATTCACCATTGTCTGAAACATTTATAGGTTAGCAAACATATCTGATATGTGTAAAAGTGGAGATGTGTAGCAGGTAGAAACATGAATGCCTTCTACAACAATATCATTTAGTTCCAGGCTGAGGTAGATGGCCATCCATACAAGAATCCAGACAAACTCTTTCCTTTAGGTCCCTGATGAAGTCAGAAGTTTTTTTCTGGCCAGGTGGCAGCCTGGACCTCAGAATATACTGCAAAAGTTCCAAAGCCACCCTAGATTTCAGTGAACAGTGGCTCTGCTAAAATTGCAGCTGTGCAGCTGCTTTCATCCAGCCACAGTGCAGGTTGCTGGATTTTTTTGTTTCTTTGCTTTCACCAGATCACTTTTCAGGCAGCCTGAATCCCTAATCTACTTCCAGACACCTGAAGACTACAGCTGGCAAGCAGGGAACATCAGCCCTCCTCTTTTCAGGAGTAGTGCAGGTTGTTGTTGAATTGAGAGGTCTGCATAAGAAGAAGAGTCTAAAGGTAAAGGTTCCTGAAAATAAGGATTTGAGAAGATGCCATGGAACCAAAGATAGATATCTTTCAAGAAAAAAAGTCAGCTGAAGACCTGCTATGTCTCATTGCAGCCAACAGGTATTTCTACAGAACAGAAAAGTTACCAAAATTTTAGTCCTTTACCCACCCTGACTCCCTCAAAATTTAGATACGGAGAAGGATATTACAGTGTAATGAGGGCACATTATAATCACATGGTTAAAACCTCTTAAACATTTGATCATTTTACTGTTTTAAAATGAAAGTCACATTGCAATACTGTAAATAAACATCCCCTAACACAGAAATCTTTTGCCTTAGTCAGCCTAAAAGAAATACCTTCTTTCATGGTTTTAAATTGAGCTTACAAAACCTGATGCTTTGAAAGTGGAAAAAACCCCAAGGCATTCTTTCTAGCAGTAACTGAAGGAAAGTTTCACAACAGCAAAGCTGTTCAGCCTCCCTTCTGGGCATGAAAATATTATTGAGAGGACTCAAAAGAGTGCAGTTTATTCTCTCTAAAGTACTAGACCCAGTATTATCCTTTATTTTTTGTGGGTACAAATACCTTCCTTCAGAAGACATGAAGAAAAATTTGCAAGTAACCTGATATCAAATGGAATCCTTATCTACTGTGAGAAATGTTCTCAGATCATGAGTTACAGTCAAATTCTGGTCTCATTGAACTCAATAAGATTTTTATTGTTGACTTCACGTGAACTAGTTAAAGCTTAAAATTTTGCTAAGAAATATGCTTGATATTTGACACAATAGGAACTTCAAGGGACCTTAAACATGAAGCAAACAGAGCTTGGCTTCCAGCTGGACCACTGACCCTGCTGGCCACATTCTTAGTTATAATTAGGTCCCTTTTTGCTTGTTGGGCAATATAATGGGCCTTTGAAGTCTGTATTTCCTTCCTGTGTTTCTCTCCAAGTCACTAAAGACTCATGACTCTGCTCCAGCCTGGTCTCACACCAAGCCATTGCCAATGTGCCTCACACTCTCCTCTGGTTGCCAGCATCCACTCAGCTGAGGCCCCAGGCTCCTGGATGTGGCAGCCAAAAGCTGGCTGAGAGCCACTGGCTCTGCCTTCTTGCCACTGATTCTTTAATCTGCTCTGGGGATGGGCAAATTTCCTCTCTGTGCCTCAGCTTCCTGACAGGTTAAAGGAATACCCTGGTGTGTGCTGTGGAAATACGAGCTGTGGGGAGGGAGGTGTTCTGCATCAGCACCTTGGATGTGGACTCCAGCTTCAGTCACTGGCCCTAGCCATATAGCTATGTATTCCATGAAAAAATCAGCAAAAATATCTTCTGGTCCCAGAAACAGAAAATATTGTGCCCTGAAGAATATAAACTGATCATCTAACTTTTTTCTCATACTGCAGAGCATCTAAGAACAAAGTGCTATATTTGCAAGGAATTTTTCTTTGTTACCTCACAGCTCTTGGTTATTGTCTTATTATCAGCTTACCTATGACTTTATTATTCATGATTATATGGCTTTTTTTCTTAAGTGGACTTAAACACCAAAAAATGTAGGAGATACTTATTTTCTCAAGTGAGAGACACAGAAAGCAAAAGTAGCCTTGAAGTACTTTGTTGATATCTCTTCTATTTCCATGTATAGATGTATATAAAGACATGTATATGACTACATATAACTTTTATTTGCACAGCTTTAGTGAGACAGGATTAAACATCTCTGGTTTTGACATGGCCCTCAGTTTTATTTTCATATATTGAAGAGTTACAAAGGTGTACACCTTCTTATTGAAATGCAAATAAGTTCTCTAAATATAGTAGTAACGTTAAATATATTCAGTTTTCATATTGAAAAAACATACAATACTGTACAATATGGTATTAAAAAGAAAACATATAAAATGGAGCTGTATTCCATCTCCACACTTTTGTACTCCAGGGTTATTCTTCTCGGAGGTCCTAGGCTTTTGATAGTAATTTAAAGAAGTTTTATATATTAATTCTTAGAGTTAGACAAACTATGAATAGAAAGTTGAAAAAATATTTTTCCAGTTATTGTCTAATTGTTTTTGACAAAGTAAACCAAAACACTATAGCTTTAATGAGTTCCTAGAACATAGCTGTCTTGAAACAAAGTATGTTTCCTTTAGAATATATCCTTTTAAGGTTCCTATCTTATTACACCTCTGATGTTGAAGGTACACTACATGATTTCAAGTAGCTGAAAGAATAAGATTTAAGTCTTTGTTTAAAGTTAAGAATGCAAGTGCTTTTATGGACCAAGGCCATCATGCTTAACACTGAACCAGGTTTGCCAAGACTTCTTTCTGCCAAAGCACAGCATAGTAAAACCCAAAATCTTTTGGTTTGTCACAGAGAAATTAAAAAAATATTGAGAAGGTGCATTTGTAGTGAAAGTATGTCACAGGGCCCAGATTAGTGTGGGGAATAGGATTTACTCTGTTGCTTGAAGATGCAGATTTTGATTACTTTTCTGATAGGTTTGAAACAAAAACAAAGGCTTTTGTCTCAGGTCATTCTGAATTAAAAAAAAAAAAGTATGGATTTTCATAATTTCTAAACTCTTATTTTGGAATAAGTATCCTTCCTAGCAGAGTATGGAACTTTCTCTGCTTTTTTTGGATCCATTCTGTGTTGATGCCAAAAGAGATGAATTTCCTCTGTGTGACAAGGAAATTATCCCTATGCAGATCTATCCAGCAATTTGTAAAGCTTAGGCCCCAGAGAACAGGAATTCTAACAGGCATACTTCCAAAGAAACCTTGCAATACTATGATAAGGTAAATACTATGGTATTTAAAATACTTTAAAAATTTTTTTGTTATTTTATCATTTAATAGCATTATTTTATTGTTTATTAAAAACATGATGTTCTTCAAACTTTTTTCTTCTTCTATGGTGATAGAAAGAGAGTTGTCTGAGGAAGGTGAAGTAGATCACTCAGTGATTCCACAAGTGGGTCTAAAGTATATGTGGGACTTTGTAAAGAGTTTCTAATGAGGGTATAAGGGACTGAGAAAAATGTCCTCTAAATTTCAGATAAACTGATTTAAAGTCAGAAAATATAGGACAAATATGAACTATCTTTACATACCAGAACATAAGGTCTTCATCAAGTTGTTTTCTTTGGAGGTCTATTGTTCAAGCCTGAAGAATTTCAGTTAAAATGTATTGGATGTCACTTCATTTCCCTATCCTCAGTGCAGACATATCTGGGAACAAGAATGCCAGTCTCACTGCCAGGGAATAAGATAAGGAAAGTTTGCAGTTCATCCAAAATATTGAAAAAGATCAATTTAATCTATTTTGAATGTAAAACACATTAAAAGTACAGAGGGAAAAAACCCCAACCAAGCCAAAACCACAAAAAATCAAAAAGCAAACCGAACAAACCAAACCAAGAACAGTTTTTACAAACCAGAAAAACACTTTCAAGTGTCTCCAGTTTTAGGTTATTTCTTGTTGAGATGGTTTCAAAAGTCAAGAAAATATTTTAGTAACACCCCATAAACCTCTTTACGCAATTCAAGATTCAGAGTGTACCACGGTTCAAATGACTGAGATGAACCGATTTAAAAGTATCATAGAAGACAGATTGAAAGCTGCAGATCCACAGATCTTATCTTTCTCTTCCTGTGTGCTTTCTAGCTGGCCAATGATAGGTTTAAACCATAGAACCTAATGAAGATATTAAGAAAATCTATTTTTTTGCAGGTCTTTTTTTAGAAGCTGGCATTTAGCAATCATTAATGGCAACAAAACAATATTATGGCTTGATGCTCATGGTTGTAACAATGATGTGATAGGAAGTGGGTGTCAAGTTCTCTTGGTGAGAAATAGGGAATTAATGAGACACTCTGAATCACCAATGAATCACTAATAGAGTTCTGCTTCTGGTTCTTTGGCTTTTATTTCCAGACTCTAAAATGATGACGGTTTTAAAATGATGGATGAAGGCAAACATTTCACAGCGTTCACAAGTGTGTGGCAAGGGTCTGATTGCCATTAGACTTCCTAAAACCATGAAAACAGGAAGTTTGAACAACCAGCATTTATAGTTTCTTTTGGCTAATGTCAGAGTTAAAGACTGTTCAGGTTCTTTGTAGAACAAGAGAGGATGAGGGTAGAAGGACAACATCTTCGTGGTGAGCAGCAAAACCACTAAGTTCAGCAGAGTTCAGGGAGTTCTGGATTTCTCTCATAAAATTTACAAGAACTCACTCATCTTTAAGTACGCACTGCACTACATATTGTGCTGGAAAATGAACTACAGTAGCTTTTACTGTGAATAAATATATGTGGTTTGATAGCAAAAAAAATAAAGTGATAAGATATGCTAATTTGAGAAACTGGGAGCTCCCTCAAATTTAAAACATGATGCCACACAGAAAGTAAGAAATAAAATTGTCTAGTTAGAGTATGTGTATGTACACATGTACATACATGGGTTCGTTATCATTAGTATCATCATGAAATTGTTTTAAACAGAAATTTCAAAAACAAGGTCAGAGTTCAGATTGTCAGTTTTGAATGGATTGAATCACATGAACTGAAATATTTACTATAAAGGTAGACATAAAGTTTATTCTGCATTGATTCTGAATTCCTGTAGGAGTTCAGTGAATAGGACTATTTCCAGGTTCTGGTGCCTTGTCACACCAGACAGAGACCAGATCCACTGGTGTCAGAATCTTTACTCTCCATTTGCTTTGTTTATTCTGTTCTCTATGACAAACTGCATGCAGGGAGAGCCTCAGCAAATTTTGGTAAAACAAGTGAAGAAATTTATCCGCATATTTGCCATCTGGGAATTTCTAGATGCATGTATGTACAGCAATGTTTATATTTATTGACAATTATATTTGCTGTAGTTTTGATTTCTGTTATTAAATGATTGCATTGAATTAGCAGTGGTCTGGTGTTATAATCTATCCAGGTTTCTGTGATGATTGTTGCATACATTTCAACACTCCTGAGATTATAGTCCACTGGAGTTACACTAAGAAAATGCTGAACGAAAAAACCATTAGGATTGTGTTGGACTATGACAAAGTGACAGTGAAAATGATGAAAATGAAGTGTGGCTTTGACTCACAACATTATATGCTCTGTATTAATGTTTGCATTTCTAATGTGAGAAATTTCCTCAGAAGAGAAGTACTGTGCTGCATTTTGGACAGATTTATATATATTTTTTTAATCATCTATGCTCTAACAAACACTATGTGAAATGTTTGTCTCTGGTTAAAAGAAAATTAACAAATTCAAAACTGGTTCTGGCTGCCATCTGAGGGCAGAATAAAGAGTAGGTTTAAGTTAATGTGTAGGCTATGATCTTGGGAACAACACCACTGCTTTTTTTTTATAAATTTTGCATTTTCTGGTGCATGTTTTAAATTGTAGAAGCACATTAAACTGTGAAACATCTTGTTGGGTCACTCCATACCCTTTTCTTTCTAAGTTAAATTAAATCATAAAACTTAGCTTCCAGCAAAGGCTTTCAAAGCAAGGACACAATGTTCTTAACTATTACTCTCTTCCTGTCTCATGATATTGTACATACATCCTGCCAACTTGGAAATCAATGTTTTTAAGTAAATCAAGGCTTTTTATATCTTTTATGGAGCTAAATAGCTTATTCTTCTGTACCTGTTATATTGAATAGTAGTCAATAAATCTCTGCAGAGGTGAAAATAGAAACCCAAAACTTTCAAAAATTTTTTACCACCTGTAAGTATGTACTTGAATGTTGAGATTGTATAGTCAAAAGCACAGTGTAATCCACATCATGCCAGTTCAAGGTGTTGTCAGTAACAATAAGGAAATTTTAACATAAGAATATGAGAAACTAGGGGCCCAGTTAGATAAAGATTGACTCTAAGCTTGACTTGATAAAAGGTTAAAAGTTTAATAAATATTAAACTTGTCCAGTTTAATTTTTGTAGTAACAGACTTATAATGAAGCCTCCATAACCGTTTGGAAAACTGAAGCCCATAATTATTAGTAAAGGGCCAGACATCTCTGTGCTTGAAATTACTGACATAAATGCAGTTGTGTTGACTCAAATGTTGAGTAAGAAAAGCTATGGTCAACCAACTATATTTTCCCTGATTCCTAATATATACCACCAGCTATTCAGCACAGCTTTTAATTTCTCATAGGCCACTTTAGAGATTACATCAATGCAGCTTCACTGGGTGCTTTTCATGGACTGCTGAGCTTTTCTCTCCCAAATGCAGGTAATTCTTCCATGCATTAAGTTACCTACTAAATCTTCACAGAGCAGAACCTTAGTAAAAAAAGAATAATGCCTGTTTATGCTATAGTCTCTGTCTTTATTTCTCTCGGTGTTAGTACCCCAGATGATCCAAAGCATTTGAGGTCTAAGAACTATTTCACATTTGCTGAGTCATATTAGAAGACAGGCTTGTCAAAAGAAAGTTAGGTCAGTTGACCCATGAAAAGATTGATTATTCTAACATTTTTCTCAGTCCCTTATACTCTCAGTAGAAGAATGAGATTTCAGTCCAAAATTAACTGCAGAAGATTTTATAATTTGCCTGTACATCCAAAGGGATGGAAACCATCTATGGCAAATGGGCTGGATTTTCCTCTCCTGGTCTCCAAACATTTATCCTTCTATCTAGTGGCTGTAGAGGAAATGAAGGACCTGGGCTGGTGGAGTCTCCTCCACCACAGATAAATTTACCAGAGGTAAGCAAAACTATAACACGACAGAACTAAGGCTGTGAATTAGAGGAGGGATTCCTCATAAAGATAATTCCTGAAACTGCACACAGTGAGTGGGAATGATTGACACTATCTATCTCAACATGTTTGTACTCCATCTGATCCAAGCTAGGGAGCTCCAACCCACACTGAAGTAAAGCCACACTTACTCCAGATCAATGGTGAGAAAAATTCTGTAAATTTTGATAAACAAACCCAAAGATATGTGTCCAGTGGACACATGTTGTCAAATATATGGACATGTGGACACATGTTGTCAAATATAGTAAGTGCTTATACTGACATTTAAATTTCACAAGTACCAAGTTTCTGCTTTCACAGACTAATCTGACCCCTCTCTAAACCAGACATATTCTCTCCTTTGTGAGGTTGAGCAATTATTTTTCTCAATGTTTTGGCTTCTACTTCCTTAGTTAAGGAGTAAAATAAAACGTATACCTTGGGAGTTTAGGAAGTTATTAAGAAGAGAAACTTACTCAGGAAAGGAACTTCTTGTTTCTCATAGAAGCCAGACTCAGACAGAAGATGCCTTTTTGTCTTCTCCCCTCTCCCCCCCCCACACTCATCCTTCCCTCCAGCTGCTACAGTATGACTATTTTACTCATTGTATTTATTTACAGGAATCATAACTGAACATTGCCCATTTGTTTATCTTCTTCAAAGAAAGTACTGTGTCTCAATACACAAGACTTTTCTCTCACAAGACTCTCACTTTTCCAGACAGATGTTCTGGTTTGAGAGCAAAACCAGTGAGAGACTCCAAGTCAGAAATACAATTTATTAGGAAAAGGGAAAAATAGGGAAAAAAAAGAAAGAAAGCCACTGACAAAGTCAGAATACAACCTGACACTCTGTTGGTCAGGGTATTGGTAGCAGTCCAGTTAGAAGAGTGGCTGCAGTCCTCCTGGAAGGTCCAGTGGTGATAGATGTGCCAGGTCTTCCTCTGGGAGCCCAGTGAAGAAA